>JAOSYY010000015.1:9851817-9880218 GCA_025727935.1 Hebomoia glaucippe
TTAAGATTATTCCATTGCTTTCTATTTATAAGTGAGAATATTGTCCTAAAATATCAAGTTAAAAATCCAAAACTTTATTTAGTTATCGCGTTCCTAGTAAATTTTGATTAAGATTAACAAGTAAGATTATTTCAGTAATCTAAGGTGAAGTGAACTAGTAACATTGAGGTTGACGTAATTGACCGATGTTCTCGAACTTGAACTCAGAGCGTGCTAGCATAAAGATATCGTACACGTAGTTGTTTGAGAATTGACGTATTAAACACGTCTGATAGAATGGAATATATATTCCGACTTTGTTCTTAATTATTTTAAATAGAAATATTATCGATAAACGTAATTCATTGAGAAAAGACCTTGCCCTATAGCAAAGGGTTGCTAGGTACATTGCAACTGGTCTATTTCTAATTTCTTTAGACATGTTATTCTTTCATACGTCTGGAAAAACATTTTAAGTGAAACAATTTTTTAAACCTTATTCAAATTCAACCGGATAAAACTATAAATTTGGCGACAGTAATTCTTCAACATTTAATGACGTCACGTAGGTATCGCTTAAAATGAACCTCAACCCGTATTTTGGTAATTCCCATAAAAACGCCTAGCTAGTTCAACCTCTTAAGGTTGAACTACCTTATTACGATATTACTTATAGTACCAAACACGTTTTCATAAAGGTCTCGTTGAACATTAAAAATACTATTAACTTGTATCTTAGGGTCACAGCTAGTAGAAACCTTAAACTCCGCTTTGCCTATCCTAAAAAATGAATTGTTTTTCGAAGTCCTCCACGGGAAATTTTAGTAGATCCATATGTCAAGATAAAAATATGTTTTTGTATGTCAATATCAACTTAATGCCGGAAACAAGGTAAAATAATTTCCTTTGAATAAAGTTAGCAAACTTTAGATTAACTTAATGAATATACATAATAAATAAATCAATAACTTGAAATAAAAAAATAATATATTTGCGTAAATTAATTTAAAATCGATCAAAAATTAAAATTGGTTGGTTAAATCAAATAAGGCTGTATGTACAGAAACTGCAATTGTTGAAAGCGAAAAAAGCTAGTCGGGTTTCAAGATATCTTGCATTCCATAATATTCACGTGATGAATATCATTTAAAAGCAATTCTTATCATTATACAATATTTAATTGGTTGTTATAAAATACCAATCGAGTGCACCTAGCGCCGCTTGTTATTATGAAATAGATACCTTCGATCCAAAGTACAAAGTGACATTAATTTATTCTGACATAACTGTACTACAATTACCTACCTACCGCATGGAAAATCTATTTACTTAGTAATCTATACTAATATTATAAAGCTGAAGAGTTTATTTGTTTGTTATAACGCACTAAACTCAGGAACGACTGATCTGATTTGAAAAATTCTTTCAACGTTGGATAGTACATTCGAGGAAAATTATCGGCTATGATTTCAAAAAAAACGTGATGTTTTTATGTGGCAAAACGAAGTTTGCTGGGTCATCTACTAAATGACACTTCATTAAAGCTTATTCCATGCCAGTTTTTTGGAGTTTAATGAATCGAAAAAATATTTTAAATTGTCTAGACAAACATTAGTTATGATGGAGCAAGTAAGCTCATTTATTCCTTAATGAAACCGTTACGTTTCGACATTTACCTCTTCACCGTTGCTTTCGTAGGCGAGAAAAGTTAACCAATCATCTTCATAATTTATCTTAACAGAAAAATTTATAAAAATCGATTCTACGGTCTAGAATAAAAACATTAATACAAAATAAGAAAACGTTAAAACACGGCGGGCCTCGAAGTTATTCGCCAGACCAGTTTATTGTATGTATTTACTACTGCTTACTAAACTAACGAGCCAGGGGGTTAAAATTGATTAGAATCGCAAACAATTATTAATTAGGCCAGTAGGTATCATTCAACAAATAGGAAATGCAACACACGCAGTGTATATTGAGTCATAGAGCACGTCGTGCATCTAAATAGATAATTTGTTTCCAGAACCATCTAAATTACATAATGTAAATAATCTCGTGAACAATATTATTCCCGTATAAGTAAATAAATAATATTTACTACGTTATTTACGTTTTACGTTAGTTTAATGAATTTTATATTTACTATAAGCATATAATGCATGCATTCACATCGAGATTTTTAAATGTTAATAACTATTTTTTGATTTTTAATGATCTTTGTGCAAATTGCAATTTTACTTTTCAAATAGTTAAAACAAAGTCAAGTCATGGATGGTGTATATAGGTACACACAGCATACCATGTAAACGACTAAACGCGTTTCATTCAGCTATTTTTGTTGTTTTTCGAAAAAAAAAAAATAAAATAAGCAAAATTTATCAGGATTGTGAGAGAAAATACAACAACAAAGTCAAGGCATTTTAATGTACCACCGTTTAATTTCATAATTAAACCCACATGTACTATCAGGCTTCATATCCTTTAATAAAAAAACAGTACGTCTCTTCACAAATTACTGATGCTAAATATATATTTTTATCACATTTTCGTATTTCCTCTCCGAAATGGCCTAATCACGGTTCAGTATTGATCTGGTAATTATAGAGGAAATGGCAATTATGTAATGGAAAAAGAGATTAAGAACGCGAGACGAGGAAATGCCTCCGATCTTTTTCTTTTAAAATAAGTTAATTACTGGCAGCTATAGCTTCAACGTTATCCTATACATCGTAAAGCTTATATTTAATTGAATAGAACCTTCTGACAACATCCTAGAGACGTCTTTTATGTAATTTTCGACAAGACTGTACGCACATAATAATCCAAAGGCCAATAAACGTAGGCTTAATTAAAAAAAAAACTTATTCTTATTTTTATGTATCTCGTGATTTTTACGTTTTATATTGTGCCAAAATCAAACTTCTATTCTGAGCGAAATGAATTATGTTTGTATGGAATTATTGTATATTCTTTAAGATAAGAGTTATTGATATAGGAATTTTACAGATTTAATTGTAAACATTAATGAAACAAATAAACAAACAATTTTTCCACTAGCATGGCAATAACACTTGATAGTAGAGTGACAACAATTTAATCATATACCTAAAAGCGACTGAGGGTATCTTTGTAACACAGTAGGTATAGTTTCTGATTCATTGGTTAAGTCAATTAATAGATTAATTTAGAAACAGGAAGTCTAATTTAATTAAGATCGTTAAAATCTTGATTTTTTAATTAATTATTATTAAGGGAGTCTAATTGAGTGCCATAAAGATATTTTTGACAGGCTTCGAAAAAATATTTTTCACTTTAAATTATAATAAGATGGGTCGCGGGTTCATTTCCCACTGTGTCTACAATGAATATATTGTTTTTTTTTTACAATTTCTATAGCTTGTTATTCATACATCTGGTGACTTTTGATAATTCAAAAAGTCTGAGACTCGTACCGCCATTCATAGGGTGAAATCGTAAAGTGCTGTAATACTCTTTTCGACTTTCATCTATGAATTAACGAATGCTTGAAATAAAAACAAAGAGAACGAAAACACTTCATTAAATAATATCACGTGAAGCTCAACTCGTCTTTAGTTGCCTGATATAAAAAAATATAGCGAATCACTTTTATCATTTATGCATTTGTCGCAATTGTTTTTTATTGAAGTAGGTTTTACCACGGCCGGATGTCATGACATGAGCCTACATGTACACGTGTAAAGTTATCTGTATATATTATTACTAATAGAAACTTATCATTACAATTAAGGCTGCAAATATATATTTTTTTAATTTTTACTTGTTTCATGTATTATCAATTATAACCCTTATAACAATGTATAATATCTATCAATACCTAGTGTTTTTCCTCGCATTGAATTTTGTATATAAATAATTATGACAAAAATTGCCTATGCGACCTCTTTTTAAATTAGCTTATTAAGACGTGTCAGGAGTTACTAGAATGTCTAATATATTCTAGTAACTCCTATATAATATATAGAATACCTAAGATCGAAGTATGTAAAACTTTTATATACACAATTATTATTACACTTCATTAGTATGACTTCATTATAGATATTAAAATATCTTCTTACATACTAACAATACTTCATACGTCGTCATATATTTTCTGAAAATCATTTTGTAATTCAATAAGCCGGAAAGCACGATGTTAATATTCAAAACAAACGTAAACATTGAACGTAATTCTATTTATAGGATCACTAATAATATTTGTCTAATCTATTTCTGTAGTCTATTAGTTTCATAGATATTGAGGTGCCTTGATTGTGACATATTTTCAAAGCCTTCAATTATAACATTTTATAGTAAAATCTTGTTTTTATTTTATATGCTAAACACATGTAACGAAAATCATAATTAAGTTTGGGCTGACAAACCGCACATAGATAGAAAAGCGTTTAAGTGCACGTTACTACGTAAAGTCATGAATTTCCAAAAGCTCGAAATAAACATAAATCATCGACAACGAATCATTTCTTTATTTATGAATAATGATTGTGTAGTGATTGAAATTCGATAGTCATTTGTCAAGTCAATCAATTTCTTTTGGCAAGTATCACTACTTCGTAATCGTTATATGTGTATGTGAGTATTTTTTTAATTTTAGCGTTCTTCACTTTTCTAGGTACTTTGACTATGTGGTTTTGACAGCTTATTGTACGCAAAATTCGTAAAATCCATCTGAAGCTTCACTTCACATACTATATTCTAACAGATATATGGTTAAAATGTAACATCAAATGAGGCTAGTAATAGCCTATCGATTTCACACATGGCAAGACTCTCATATGAATGTTACTTAACTAATATTCATACAATTTCCCGTTTATGTTCACGTTTCTGAATCATGACAACATTACGGCATCGCTTAATTGGATGTCACTCGATACTTATTCCTCACGCAGACAGCTCGTGAACCACACACGGGATTTCGTGCGTTCATTTATTTCATGTTATCTGTTCGTTACAACCAAAAGGGCAAGACTTCGATTCCCTTTGAAGATTAAAAGTAATTTATTAGACTGGCCAATTTGTATGATTAGCAATAATCGATGAATATATATGTTTCTTTGTGGGATGTGGGCTAAATGCCTTACGATCTAATTCAGTAATCCTTTTCTTTTCAGTCTATTAATTGGCTGTCTAATATTTTCTATTATTACAAAATAACAAACTTAAAATTTAGTAATTCCTGATATATACAACCATAAAGGTGCATTAGAGTATAATATTTAAAAATATAAAGGAACTTTGATACTTTACCATTGCAAAGAAAATCACATCAAAATCGACCCGGTCATTTAGGAGTTAAGATAGACGCGTTTACCTTTTTTGCCAACTTTTAATTATAAAAGCTTAAAGTAAAGTTAATTTTATGATAAAATTGATGGATCTCATGTTTTAATTTTGTAATATTTAACTAAATTATATTTTTCAGTTTATATAAAATTGCTTAAAAAACATATAAAAAATTAAACTGTATTTTTGCGTCATAAATATATCACGAATAAATCATGTCGCTCTAAAAAATTCCGCTTGCATGGTCAATGTTCTTAAATGAATCTAAATTGTGAAGAACATTGGTCAAAACAATTAAAGTACAATCACAAATAAAATTTCGCTAAGTCCTCTTATCTGCTGCTAAGTGCCACACCCCTTGCTATCGTGTATTGTTTTTAATACTGGATATGTATTAAGTTCACTCTCTGTTTATTCTAGTTGATTTTAGAGGTTTAGAGGTTAATTATACTTTAGATATGAATGAAAAAAATAAAATCTATCTATACGAATAAATGAAATCGAAGAGTCTGTTTGTAATATAAAAGTTATATTTTTATCTGAAATATAAACGATATTTATAACAGACTGATAATTTATACAAGTTTTAGCTGTATGTCTATCTGCCATTTCATAAGGGCCAAACTTTGAAAACTCACATGGCCAATAATTATAAGAAGTGATTTAGACAAAACAACCTTTATTTCGTTACCACCATTTTCATGTACAGTGTTCATATAAACTAAACGCGTGTGCAACTACTAATCAGTTTATATTAATTATTATTAAATGACGTAAACACTTTTGTAAAAATACACATTCATTTAATTGTTGTGCGGAGGTCAAAAGGTCTTCCTAATTCTTATCAATAAGATGTTGTTTATTTCATTAACTATATCATGCTCATTAAGATTTTTGTTACGTTATCTCCAGAACTTGTTAAATTAAGCAAAAATTATGCAGTTGATGAAATGTAAAAATTTTTTTTTTTCAATATTTCTAAAGATAAGGCAAGTATAAAAAGCAATGGCTAGGAGTATCAAAGCAATAACAATGCATAAATTAATAAGAAATGCAAAATGGACCAAAGTTCTAAATTAAAAAAAACTTCATAAAAAACAATTTCCATATTTAAACAAACAATAAAACCCTCCAATTTCATCTCGACAAAAGCGCCAAAATTGTCGAGTTTTCCTTTCTTATCACTTTCCCTTTGTGCACAAAGTGCGAATGTTTTGTTTCAATACTGGCTCTTGACCTCAGAAAGCTCTTGACATTATTCTGGATACCCGAACCTATATTTGGTATCTCTAGTACATGTTTATGTAACAGATCTGAACTGTATACCAGCTCACGTGTAGACTTCCTGTTGGGAACTGTCCGAGTAATTAAAATGAATAATGTATACATAGACACGTTTACTTTTCGCTACTGTATAAACTTTAAAGTACTGAATTTTAACTTTATCATAGGATCTTACAAATAATACCAAAATTTTACAGTACAAAGCTAATACAGATAAAATTAGTTATTAATGAAACTTAAATGGCGAGAATACATTATATATTATTACTACGATAACAAAAATGTATTATAATATATCACATGAATTTATTTTTTAGTTATTCTATTAAAAATTATATTAATTTTAAGTAACTTCCGTCGATAAATCATAAAAAGCAGAAAAAAATTTTTATGTATAAATTATAACTAAGAACGATCTCGATTTCCTTTAAAATAACAGTCATTTAAGAGTTATATTGCCATAGATACACACAGACAAACATATCAAACTCATAATACACCTCGTTTTTCATGAAATTACAGCAGACTTATAGATAAAAAAAAATCTCAAGTACGGAGTGTATTAATTATTTTTGAAATATAAGTCTCATTTATTAATAAATCTTTATAATACCTTGTAAATAATGAACTAATAATAACAGTTGACATATTATGAGATTAATATATAAGTTATTCACGCAATACTTAATAAAGGTTAAGGTAATCTTTCCACTCCACGCTCCACCAGATTATTCATGTCACTCTCCAAATACCTACCTAAATATACGTAAACTTTACGCAGTGTCTACTCGCACTGGGGGACAATCTTACTTCCTACTTGTTTTTAACCCTTTATGCAGACTGTGTTAAGTTTTATATCTGTTTGCCTGTCATGGCATACCTCAGAAATTGGTCAATTTTAATAGGGTTCTATTAAAAGTTATAATTTGTGAACACCTTTTTAGGCGTTGGATAATTGATCTCAGGGTACTTAAAATGTTATCTATACTACTACTATCTATTAAATGTAACGATTTTCATCAAATATATATACATTTTTATTAAGAAATGTCACAGCCTCGATCGAAGAGTAAAATTTTAGGAATTGACGACCAACAATAAACTTTTTAGTAAAGAGTCGGTATGCATTGGCTATCATTTTTATTGGCACTAAAACCGGATGAAATGAAATGATTGAAAATGGTGGCTTTATCCCTTAATATTCACATATATTTTCAGGTTTTGGGAACTCTTAAAATGTTCTAGTTGCAGCAGTTACTTTACTTATAAAATTTCTCACAAAATTACGGAATAAAAACGTCTTTCTGCTGTAACATATGTTTCCCAAGATAATTAGATCTTTGTGATATTGCAAATACACATTCTCGTTTTTTGATTTACCGTTTCTCATGCTTATAGATAAGATTTTGTATATATGAAATAATCTAGAAAGGAAAATTTTATTTTGCCAGAAAATATCTAAAACGCGCGTAGCCCGCGGCACAACTGAACACATCGAAACATTATCATATAGTTTATAGAATGGATCCATTATCACATACTTACTTTATAGATATGGAAATTCACATAAAATTGAGCCTCGTGTTTATTCAGAAAGGACTTTTAGAATATTCTAAATAATATATAATATGGTAGATTAGAAAGTTTTTGGGGCAAATCTTAAATATCTATTGTATTTTATATTTTCATATGAAATAACTACTTATCTTTATGCAAACTATAAACAAATCACGAAGTGTTCGAATGTGAACAAATAAAAAGTATTTTTAGAGCTTCATGTCTTTAATGTAGCTAAAAAGGTCTATATGTTAAAAACTGTGAACTGAGTTGTTTATTTTAGATATACATGATAACAATTATGAAATAAAAGCTTAATTTTCACCTAAAACACTAATAACTTGCCAGTGAATCCCATTAGAATTGATGATGTCGTTCTCTAGATTGGTCAAAATAAACCAACAGAAACGTGTTTGTTACGTGTACCGTATAATATACTTTTATATGTATTTAAAAACAGCTTATACTTTGATAATATGAACAGACAGTAATAGTGCAGTTAGTGAAAAATATTTTTATTGTTCGTCAGTGCGACTCGCTGCTACGAAACCAACATTCTTAGCATAAACATGAGGTGAGGTAATTAAATCGGTTCAAGTCACGTCGACGCGTAATTCCAGCAGTCAGCATACTTTAATACGTGAAAACTGAAATTCGAGATTTAAAGTACGTACAAGTAATACTTTAGAAGACAATCAGAAGTTCTAGCTAAAATATTGACAGCTTCAGTTATATATAATCATTTATAAGTAAGATGTACAATATAAACGGTGCTAATACGCGCCATTACTAAATATTAAACATTCCTATAAATATTTAAGCCAAGAGAAGAAGCCCTAAACGACTTACTATTTAATTACACAAGATTTATTGCCGATATCTACACATAGTCAAATATAAATTTATACTACCAAAATGGCAGCCTTTTTCTAACTCCATATGATAGTATACGTATACAGATATATGGTACTTATAATTGACAATTTATGAAATTTTTGTTTATAGAGACTAATCTCCATAAGTTATAGGCAGTTACTTAGAATAATTTTATTTTACTATCATCATGTAACATTTCAAGAAGTGGGTCAAATCAGTAAGGACCATTACTCGTATATAAAATCATTTAAAAATGTACATATTGCCCGTGCAGATGTAATTAAAAGAGCTCTTTAAACGCAGCTAAATATTTTTAAGGAACGGTAATAAAATTGTTCTAGTACCGCGGTGCTTCATACAAACAACAAGCTTTTCAAACAACAACATTCCCGTCGAAATCATACATACGAGGGAATTTATTTTAATTAACATTTTACTAAACCAACAATTTAAATTAAAAGCTACTTGAAATGAAAAGCGACTGAAATAAAAACCTTAGCACTAAGCTCTACAACTTCTTTATAACCGTATGTTTTATTATTCCTTTTTATGTTTGTCCGGTATTATACGTCATGGTATTTTATAATGTAAATTATTATATCCCGCAGTGAGTAAATAGCTGACACATTTCTGTGTCTGTTTCGAATATTTAACTCTGCTTCCAAGGAATACCTTGTTGTAGAACAACTATCTATGTTATGACAGCTTAATTCTATACGTAACATACAAACTACATATAACAAAGCCACAAAGTAATACAATTAAAATGACAAGTAAAAAAATTGTATCAATGCAATCAAAATGCAAAATAAAATAAACTTTTCCATTATTTCAAGGTACATTTCCTCCTCGCATTATTCTCTCTCGTCCTATTATACGTACTATTTAAATTCCAATAGCCGTAGTTTTTAGTGAATCAGTAGTGAATATAAATAGATAAAAAAATCATGCATCCCAGCGTTCTACAAATTGAATAGGATCTAGCAACGATAGCGCTGAAAGTAAACGTATTGGTTGTTAGTTCCAAACTTTTATCTGACTGCGAATGAAACTTTACTCTTCTCCGCTCTCAAAGCAGGAATACGCTTTGATAAAACTTACATTAAATATATATTTACTTTATCGATTCAATTCTTATATGTCGTACAGTCGTAGAATAGTGGCGGATCATTATTAAACTTTACAGGGCAGCAATATCAAATTCAATTCATGCTTCTTTTTACTGTCAGTATACTGACTGAATATGTTGTAATGAAAAATACATAAAAAATTAATTTAATGTTCTTTTCCGACAATCTTGTATCCAAAATATGACCAAATGTAATTTTTCAAAACCCACGGTATTCTATGATCGATACTATGGGATTTCTATCATTCTCGTGTATATTGGTTTTGTATCATTTCGTGATGTTATCGTATATGTCGGTGTATGCGATGACGTCGTTAATCCTTAATTGCTTTAAATTTCTTGGGCGCCTAATGAGATATAAACTTATCAAATGTCCTCCCAATCTGCATCAGCCCAAACCGGGACTTTGAAGCCTTCTTGAGTGTTGTTTTAGTTTCAGTCGTTAAGGATTAGGATATCCGGTTAGTTGAAAAGATAACTGAGGAAAACAATGGCAGTATTTCCTTAAAATGTTTCGGTAAAGCACGTCAAGGCAATTCAGTGTAATTGAGTATCGTCATAACTGTTAGATCTGGAGGTTAGTCCTTCTGGATCAAAGAAATGACAATAATTATTTTGGAATCCTGAATATTGTATTTTAATTGCATGCTAAAGATATAATATAGATTAACAGACGCTGATTCATCCACTTTATACAGGGATAAATAAAATAGATTTTCTGTGAGATATTCGTACATGATGGTCCGTTGAAAATTCATGAAAACGAGGGTCAGAATGCGACCGCTTTGAGAATATTCATCGACCGTTAAATCGAACGTAAAACTATTTTCCATGCCAGTTCTTGCGAAAATTTACAGCTTATATTTTGTATTAAAAAAATACATAGACTGTAATGATTTCTCAATAAGTATATGATTTGATAATAAGTTTATTTTGATTGTCACGACAGAACTCATTCATTTAGGAGCAGCGATGCAAGAGATACAGACACTTGTAACACCCCGCTTTTTACGATGTTGGTTATAATACTACTTGACAAACGATGAGCTCTTAAAGAAATATTTATCAGCCCTTAAAATCTCAAACTTGCAAGACATACGATATGAATCACTAAATTTAATTACTCGATTATTGCTATGTCAAGGGAAATCGGTGAAACAATAATTATTCAAGATTCAAGAGTGAAAGGAAATTATTTACATTTTGAAATTTATTGCTTTAATTTTCAATGGCTATCCTGAATTTGCATATTTCGTTGTATCTATTTTGTCAATCATTCATTTGCATTTGTTGAAAACGAATAGATTTGCTTAAATTGGAAGTGCGGAATTATTCCTTTATTAGATATTTTGCAATTTAGGAACCACTAATAACTGGAACCACTAATGGTAAATTAATATCATTTACTGAAAATAAAAACGCCTTATTAATATTCCGAGTGAAGATTGAATTCCACAGCTTGCGTGACAAAAATTAGTAGATTGTGATTTATTGTATAATTTAATGGCATATAGCTTCAAACTCTTTGGTTGATGAACTCCCTTAAAAAAAAAGTTTCCATATAACTAATTCTGATTTTAAATACATACTACATACTATAATCTTTTTAACTAAAACGGATCAATATTTATTTTGAATTCTTCAACCTAATACTGGTATTCTGTTGTTTGAAGTTTTGTCTGGAAACGATGATCCCGTCCATAAATCTCAACTCCACAAACCGTAGATTTCGTCGTTTATCTGCAATGCTATGTTTCTCTTGTTATCGAAGCCCGCGCTAAGTCAGGGATTGACGTTGACTTGATTTTAGTACCTTTGCCTATACGTATTTCTAAAAGTAACAAAATATATGTCAAATTAAATACAGTATTTATTACCTACACGTATCAAAATATATTAATAACATTACAACATCCATTTAGCATCAATTAAAACAATTTTACAAGTCAAAGTAACGAATTCAAAATTAATTATGTTTCGAAAAATTATTAGGTAATTTACTAATTAGTACCATTAATTCAACTATTCAAGTGAGGAATTTTCCCAGCTCTTGTAACTAAAAGGAAATTAGTTCTAGTACTATTAATTAGAAGGTTGTATTATGTTAGTGACAGCTTGTAAGATTTTCTCAACATTAATTACTAATAGAGTAATTAGGAATAATAGTGTACTATAGTCATAAATGCTTACATACATACATACAATCATGCCTTTACCCGTAGGGATAGACAGAGGCTGTAAAAAAATAAAAAAGTAAATATAGTAAATAGATAAAATATGTCATAAATTGTTGTTTATTAGTAACTATTACAATGTATGAGGACTTATTCTCTGTAATACTTTTTTATCTTAGCGACATCTTCTTAATGCAAGGATTACATATCCGTTTTGATGGACTTAAGCGGAAGTACACCTTCCGCGAAATGGATAGATTGATTGATGCGATTCCCGCCTCGTGTAACATATGTCATTAAATTTGAGTGCTGTAGGGCCCTTTTCAACTTCAATGAGAATTCTCAAATGCTCGAAATAACAATAAATAACTTGATATCACGTCACGGAAGGATCAGATGTAATTTGGCTGGGATGTCGCCTTTCACCGTGCGAATTTACTTAGTAAAAGAACTTTAATAAAAAGATCTCTCCTATTGTATATATCGGACGACAAGACAGGAATACTGCATCCATCTGACTATATTATAAATATAATAATAAAATTGAAATAATATAATAACATAAGTCAATAGATTCGTAAGAATCTTACGAAAATAATGAATACAATAATAATATAAAACCTACATAATTCAAACCTTCATCTTAATAATGTCCTGGTCCTAAGGGACTGGGTTTCGTGCAAATTATAAGTAAACATAAAGTACCCGCGGCAGTGTCCAAATCACCTTTTTGTTCATTTCGAGGGTGTTGTTTTGCGAAACTTGTATTTTACGAATCATAAAAACTTTTTGTATTCATAAATCTTTGTGGGGTCGCGGCCTAATATTTTCATATCAAATTTTATTAGGTTTCGGACAGTAAGATGAACAAGGTTTACTGTTTTACCAAACATGTTTGTAATGTGATACTTATTTATTATAACAGTACTTTTATTGCAGTAACATGTACTAATTATAGAGCCCTTAATAATCAACACATTGTTAGTCTTATATTAAGCCTAAACTGGGGACTGCAATTTTTCACTAAATCAACTGTTGCACGGTAAGGCCTTAAATTATTATTTCACTGACGCAAAAGACCATTACTTTTGATTATATATAGGAACATTTATTTAGAATTGTTTATATTATGAGAATAAAAGAGGAATAAAACGTTTTAGAATAAGTAAATATGAAAGCTTTTCTTTACTATACACCGCGTAGTTTTCATGTAATTTCACTGCCGTATTCAAAGCTTTCGCACATAACTTTTTTTATTGCCTGGATAAAGATCTAGCAAAGGAGCTTAAAGAATTTCCCGGAATTACATATTTGCGGTTACATAACTCTGAACAACTATTATAACCTGAACAACAAAGTATTAACTTTTCCTAAATTATTAAATTATCTTCGAGTATTATTTAAATTTTATTAAAGTTACTACAATGTAAAGAAAATATTATTTTACTTTATATTAAGAAACTAATGACGATAAAATATTATTTAGGTATATTATTGGCATTTACTGCTAAATATTTTTAAAAAATTGTGTTTTACTGTGTAGCTTAGTATGATTGAATCAGATACAAGGAAATATAATCTGTTGTTTATTATTTCGAAAACTCGTAAGAATAGTGAGGTCGACTCCGTGTACATGTATGAGTACACTAATGCAGTATCCTTTTAACATTCGGTTAGTTTTCATAGTCACTTGGCTAAAAACGCGAAAAACCTTCAAAAAAAATAGAAAGCAGTATCCTTTTATAAACACCTATCGACGGACGACGTTGAATCTCATTTGATGCTAAGCAATACCTCACCTGCTTTATGTTGTTATTTCTAAATATGGCACTAGCAATTATTAATTTTCTTTCAAGCTTTTAGTATTTCATGGACTGAGCTCAAAATATACATAAACTTAAACGCAGATTTCATTCTATCATTCGCAAAGTTCATGACCGTTCTCATGCATTAGAACTCTAAAAATATACCGATTTATAAAATAAAGGCAAGATGAATATACTTAAAAACCCAATGACAATTAAATTCGCGCCATCTATATGTAGCGCAAAGGTACATACATGATGATTATCCAAAAATTATTAAATAAGTTTAGTTTTTTTTTGGGTTTTTATGACCTGGTATCACAACCTTTAGGTCAACTCTTATTTTTAAATAAGTTTAGATTCTCATTATGCAGATACATTATGTATTAACTTAGTGGTGGGTAATATAATGGCATAACTATTTATATTAAATAAATATCTTCTGTGCTTCATTAGCTGTTTATTTTCCCCTTTTGAAGAAGATGCAATGTTCATTGTCGAAATATATGCTGTCTACATGATAATCACTATGTAGTGTAGAAAATAGAAGGAGATAATGCAATATTATAACTTTTTTAATCTAAAAAATATAACGATGTGAAAAAGTAGTATATGTAAGAATGAAGCCATTGGTTGTAAATGTAGATGCGATTGCAAAACAGTAAACTTCTTTTTTACGCATGGCAATGAAATACGTTAAAAATCTATAGCTTTTTATTCGTTACAATAAGAGATCCATAGACAATACAAATATATATACGAAAGAAACTGAGCCAAATTCTTAATTTATCTTGTTTGATAAAAGAAGTTTTAAATTTAAAAAAATTAAATAGAGCAAAATTACGTTAAATTTTATTTATAATACTATATTTGATTACCTGCTTAATTGAGAGATACATACTTTCAATGAGTAAAACTAGTTAACATGCAATAATTGTAATTACTTCAACTGGTATCTATGATTTAAATCTGACATGTGGTAACACTGCTTTTTATATACTGAACCATTAGGGAAGTTGGAATCTTGTATCTTGTAATAAGCGCTTTTTAGTTTTGTGTAGGTATTTGATATTCGTGTTTCAAAGCATTTCGAAGTTTTAACGCCTAATTTAACAGTAAACGAGTGTTATCTTTAATCGAAAAAAATGAAGAAAGTAATATTTCTGTGTTTATTATCGCTGTCTCTATGCGTCAGCAAACCTGCTAATGAAGGTAAGATTACGAGAACAATCTGGCGTCCATCAATAATCTATTGCGTTCTTATAAAAAATTATGAAGGTCCCATTAGATTGCTAAACAAGTTTATTTTGAACCCAGCCCACTGTTGCACAATATTTACTCAGTGTAAAAGTTAATGGATGGATAAGGAAAACGTAAATTACTACCGTTACCTGCCTTAAGTAGGAATAATTGAAAAGACTTTAAGTAAAGGTATTTCATATATCTTTAAAATACACGAAATAATGATTGTGGTAGTCTGCACATGCACCGTTATTCGAATATCTTATGGATCTTTACTGCAAATGCATATTGAAAGTAAATTCTTAGAATCTGTGCTGGTATTAATCAACCATTTTGATCCAAAATAATTTTTGTCGCTGTCATTCAATATTATTAGAATGTGGGGTTTGTCCTGCAGAACCTTTGAAAGTTATCTGCAGTTAATGGCTTTAACTTCAATAACATATTTTGATATTATATATACAATATATAACTTTTATATTTGTCATCATTTAGAATTATATATTCTATAACAAAGAAAATAAGTGTTGAACAGGAAATACATGTCCTTATTTATTTTATTATTGTTGAAGCTTCATGGAAAATTATTTTCCTGCTGTTTGACACTATTCAATAAACAAATATACAATATAAACTCAGTAAACTTTATTACTTAAAAGAATAAGAAATTTGAATTCCAAATTTTACAATAAAAATCAACATTCTTCAGTTCCTTAATTCTTGTACTTATGATAAAAATCAGAATTTAAACATTATAATATACTTAACATTCATATATCTTATCTCCTTAGATATTAAAATTCAAGCAGACAGATTTAAATAAATAAACCTGTAGATAAAAAATACCTTATAACATATCTTGTTACAACTAAATGGATTAGTGCAAATACAACTTTCAAATGAATGGTATGCATGTGAATGGTTTACACTTCACTGCATTCTACGAGTATTATTTACGTGTCTTTCTTCATATTGAATACTAGTAACACTTAAAATACTTTCTTCATACATGTGATAATATTCAGTTAGAGAGATAAACGCGCACCATATTATATTTCAAAGTGGATAATAATAGGCAGAATTAAACTTGTTATCTATTACTTATAAAATTTGCAACATTTTTAATGTCATTAGTCATATCGATTACTAACTGAACTGTGTAAATTCATCTGTATCACAAGATATACGAATATAAATCCGATAACCATTTAAAACATTAGTGTAAGCTAACTTGATAAGTTACAATTTCTAAAGTAAAGTTTTTTAGAACTTTTAAAGAGCAAAAATTCTGTTACAGATTATTCCATAACCTTAACTGTATGCAATGAAACCTCTCAAGTGGGGGAAATTTTCCTGTTTTTGTAACATTGTACTTATTGATATGAGTGTTAATTTCTTAATGACTAATTAAAATAACGAGAACAGCAACATGATAAATATGGTTTACAATAAATATTATTATCTCATGGTTATTTCAATATATTGCTATCAACTTCTCTCAATTAATCTATCAAAGTAAGCCCTAACTATTTATAGTAAACTAACAACAATGTTATATATATATATATATATATCTTAATACATCTACTTAATAAATTGTTCTATTGGTACTTAAAATTGATTTTATATGTTGCTTGATAAAAATCAAATGAATATTCAAATTTTTGTCACTATGAGTTTGTGTCTCAATCATTTGCATAACCAGAATATAAGCAGGCCTAAACAAGATCTTCATATAAGATTTTAGATTACATATTTTTATATCTATTTGGTTTTAGTCTCAAATAAGTAATGTTAAGGAAAATGACTATCAAAAATAAATAGTTTATTGATTAAGTTTAGTTTCTGTGGTTAAGATAACTTACAATCAGGAATTCATTGATGTCTGATATTAAAAGTTAATTAATGGATTCAAGTTGTTGTTTTGATGTAACAGTAAATTATTTTTGAAAAAGATACTTTTTTCACACAAGGAGTTCCAGAAATGTTATATGTATACATACTTCATTTTAGTCTTAATTGTAACTCAGTGAAGTTGAAAAGAGAGAATATGGGTCTCCATTTATAATCAAATATGACAACAAGTTACCTGATTTGATACTTCCTCCCTACCTCCCCCTTCACCTTGGAACATCCAGGTGCATGGCTGGTTTCCATCCTTACCTGGTTGAGATACCAGTTGCTCTTTTTGTAAATTTGTACTATCTTTTTTGGTGTGAATCGGTAAGTAATGGAACCCTCTCCTTATGTCTGTTTTTCTGAATTGGTACAACCCATAGGTCTTCGAACATAAAAAAATAAGTGCTGAATTGTAGCATTATCATAACATGACATGTTAAGTTACATCCTTTTCTGATATTAAAGCAGCAATGTATAAAACTTTTAACTTGTATAATTTTATCAGACTATATACGGTTATTAGACTATTATAATCTTGCCTTTTACCAGCATAATAGCAAGTTGTACAAGCCATATTATTCTCCGATAATTCCAGATATTTTCATTTCTAAGCGCTGTTACAGTCCATAAATATATGATTGATGTTTTTTCCAGGTGCAACACCGATACAGTCTCAAACCTTAAATTCTCCCCCTGTTGATCCTAAAGCACAAAAAGTAACAGAACTTCCCACAATTCCAATACCAGTTCCAGAACTTGGCACAAACAGTGCCACTGTAGTTGCCCCGGTACCTGTTCAAAGTCCCACACAGACAAAGGCAGAGACAGCCGTAGATCCTAAAGCACCAGCAACTGAGAAGGCAAGTGCACCTAGTCCTACCACTGATAATAAAACTACAGAGAAAAAAGAAGAAACACCAAAAGAAAATGCAGTACAAGACCCAACTAAAGCGTCAACCCAAGGCAAGTCTCAAGAAGCACCAAGCACTAGTAAGACTGAAGAATCTTCGAAAGCAGCGTCTGTTACTGTACCTACATCTTCACCTACAAAAGAAACTGTAACAACTAAACCAAATGCTCAGCCGTCACCGTCTATGGTGCCGAAAGACGATGCCGCAGTTCAGCCAATTGAAGGAAGACCTGGGTAAGGACAAAATTGATTTAAGTTAGACTTGGTAATGAATATAATATCTATCCTCTACTAGTATATATAACTCTATAACTTTAAGTCAGTATTCGCCTCTAGAAAGTAAAAGATTTAATTAATTTATGATTTTCATGACAGTAGTAATTTTACTTTCTAAGCAGCATTGTGATTGATTATTTGAATAAACGCAACTAGTATAAATCATTGTTTTTTATATTACAGTTTTGACGGTGCCAGTTTCGTCGGCGGTATAATATTGACCTTAGGTCTTCTTGCAATTGGCTTCATGGGTTTCAAATACTACAAGAATCACACTGAACGAAACTACCACACTCTTTAAATTTATATAATACCTTTTATATAAAATTTAAGTGCACCAAGCTATTTTTCGTTTTGTATTTTTTTAATTTGTAACCTATGGTTATATAGTGTTTCTGCAATGCTATTGATATATTCTGTAACTAAAGTTTAGTTATTACCCTCCATATTATGTTGTGAATTAATGATTGATTGATTGAAAGTCGAAACAGTAGTGTTTTTAATTGTAATGGACAGTGCTATGGCAGCAAAATTTTAATTTTATTTGAAAATAAGATACGAATTTAGTTAATTTTAAGTTTTAAAAGTGCACTTTACAATGTTTCAAAAGAATACTATAACAGGGTTCTATTCAATGTAGTTTTAGTATTTTCTGTAAAGATTGTATGGTGGCTGGTTATAATTTTTAAAATGTCCGAATTTTTATTGTAATCTCATGATTAGAGTTTAATTTTTGTTTATTTTGGCATTTAAATTTCCATTTAATTAAAAATTTGTGTATATATTGAAAACTGAGTGATTTTCTAAAACATGTAATCTATTCTTAAGATCTGAAATATTTCAAAATAGTACATAAAGATATTATGATGTGTTGAATTTATAAAAAACTTGAAATATATATGAAAAATTTAAAGATGTTAAATAGGGTATTTCGAGTGCAATTTATGCCTTAGGCGTTTTTTATTCTTATATGGATCTGTGCCATTTTTACCTGGAATGCATGCTATTTTCACTTTTCCGTTTAAATTCGCCAAAAAAATGCACATATATATATATATAAGTATAGTTATAATTTGTAAGCCATCAATTTAAAATGTGATGACAAAAATCGGTCTAAAGAAGTATCCTAAAGTTATATTTGAATCTCAATTCTCCTCATTTTGCAGCCTTGCTTTTCTTATCTGGTTTTATAATTAAAGAAATTTCAAATGTCTGCATAGAAAACCATTTTCTTAATAATATTTCATCAGTTTTTTAATCTGGTGAAAGTTGATTCCATCCTAAAGTGCTCTTAAATCTGAACTATTTTATGAATAGACTATTCAGACATCACTCATGTCACATTCAACAGTTGTGTTTAATAAATGTTTAAACAAAAAATAATCGTGTTTTATTTATTAACAAACACAGCCTTATTTTAAAAATATAATTTATTATTCCATGATTTTTTTTAACAAATATCTTTTGTTAAAATAATAAGATAGTTTTATAAATTACATGTTCCATTTTGACTGGCCTATGTTCAAAGTTCTGCCACATAACTATATCACAAATTTAAAAAATATATTTTTTGGTTAGAGAATCTACTCAAAGGTCAATAATTGAAACACTGCTTTACTAACACTAGGGCCTACATTTCTATTCAATTCACCATACTTTAAATTGGCAAGTAATATTTCACCCTCTTTTTCATTGTGAATCTCATAAGTTTTCATAAGTGATTTTGGGGTTTGGTATATACTAGTAATTGCCAAGGCTTTTTCAACTGACATTCCCTTTAGTTGAAGCAGCATCTTGATAAACATTTCTGTGACACTAAGTACTTTTGTTTTTACGGATGATTTATTAAAGTAATCAAATGTCATAAGTATTTCCATTGTTGCATCACTATTACTTCCCTGTAAAGATTTATTCTAAAAACAAAAATATACATTAAATTATTAAAGAAGACAGGTTTAAATGCTTCAAGTAATAGCTCTTCAAAGCTTACCATATACTCAACTTCTAGCCTTTTAGTCATCATAGCTAAAAATCTATGGCTTTTTACTAAGGAATCTGTGAAATATACTTTAAATCCATCTTGAATTCTTGTATTAGCAAGTGCTTGCATGAGTGAAGGCATCGGTAGGCCAACATGTTTATTTTTCTCATGTGATTCTACCAAATAGAAAACATTGTCCAGGCCACATTTTCTCAATCTAAATTTTTGTTCATGAAATCTACCATCTTTAATACTTGCTCCTAAATCATCCATCCGCTTCCTTTCTACAATATAGGGCAAAACAAACTCACAACCATTAGCTCTATGCCTTGCAATCCAAGTGAAATCTCCAACTTTCAGGCTTCTTAATTCATATCTTAAATCAGGATATATCCGATAAGGATCATCCTTAGAATTTCTGGAAGTAAAAATAAACAATTACAAATTAGTAGTAATCATAAATTTGATTACATCAAGTACCACAATCAAGAGTATACTTATCAAATAGTTAAATCAAATCAAAAATCAATAGCAAATAATGTGCTAAATTAAATTTTAGGTGATGTTCTAAATAATACTGAATGTAAATAACATATTATTTGAACACAATGCAATTTTGCAGCTGTAATGAAAATTGGTATGCACTTATAGAATGATGATACATATTATTGTATTTTATCAGTTTTAAATTTGCTGTTACAGTTTGAAGGACCTAAAAATACAGGTGCACTTTCTATCTGGAAGTCATAGAATTCACATATGACACTACACCAATAGACATTAAAAAATAGGTAAGATTGAGGTAATATCATAACAAAGTAACACCTACCCATTTTTCTCATTTTTGTCAATCAACAATATTATGTCAAATGAATTTACAGGCATATTTATAACATGATTATTTAAGTTTACATTAACAATACTTTCACTGCCTTCATTCTCACTTGTTACAATGACAGGTGCCTCTTCTGAATTTTTTAACTGCTCAGGACTTAGTACTCTACTTGAAGTACTGCTACAAATTATGTCATTCGTGGAAGGTTTGTTCTTATTATCTTCCCACAATTTATTGGCCAGTATAACTCCCTCTTCTGTTAATGTATATTCAATTTTCTTACCTCTGCTTTTTGTAACAAGGCCCTTAGAAAGTAATCGAGCCATACTGGACCAAGCTGAATATTTTACAGATTTAGAAGCTGTTAAGCTTTCATCACAGTATTTCTGAGCTATTTCTATAAGTTCATCTTTCTTTAAAGTATTTTCTAGGTTTCTCTTTGAGTGTTCTAATAAACCCATAAGTAAAGCATAGCCACCTGATCGGTACACGGGATCGTAAAGATTACTGGTTGTCTTAGGAAATTTGTTTGCTTCTATATCTATAGAGTTAGATGCTGTGTTTTGCAGATGATCAAGTCTTACATATAGATCCTGGGCTTTTGGGCTCTTCCTTATATTATTATATGTTCTATTGTCAGTAGTATACTCTTTCTGTATACTTGTTTGAGCAACATTATCCTTAGAATTAAACTCTACAACGTACTTATCGAGAAGCAAACATAATTTCTTGTCGAATCCTTTTAGTATTGCACAATCTGCACCAGATTTTAAGGGTAATGGATATTTAGTAAGTGACAATAAAGCTTCTTTTAATATTGGCTCATGTTTGCTATTCTTTTCTTTAGCTTCTAAGTAAACTTTTTGTAAACATTCTTCAAATACTGGATTAGGTTTCTTTCTTTTATAAGTTATTCTCTTGCCGGTGATACCACTCATTTTTTTATCATAATACATTTAAGCTCTTATTAGCATAAATAAATTAAAATTAAGAAACATTTATAAATAAAAATACTTTAACTGATATGTCGATAAGTAACTGCCATAAACCTAATATAAAAAACATTGGCTTAAATATAGCCCTGGATTATCGTAATTGTTGAAAATATTAAATCATAATTCTTAGTTTTATATTTAAAACATATTGAACTATTGAATATTGTTAATACATAAATGCATTACACTATTATTATTTATTCATTTTTATTTTGGAGTTTTGTACATTTAAATTTTAAACCTTCACGTAGTGCAATTTTATTTATTGTTTTCCAAATATACATAGATACGTTAGCATTTTTTAGAAGTAATTTCTAATAGTGTTCTGTGGCGTTAAGTTTGACGGAGACGGTGAAACAAAATTTCTTTATGTAATCTGTGTATCTCATAAGGTGACGGCGTAGTGAAATATTAATAACTAGTGATTGAGAAGAAAATATCTCTCGTATAACTTTGAAATTAATTTTGTCAATGTGTGTTGTAATTGTTTTGACTAAATGAAAATGAATTTTATATGACAATTCAGTTTTACAGAAAACTACAAAAATGTCGCTGGAAATTCCTTTGATGAGCACCGATGAGGTATTTTGAAATTGCTGTTTACAAATTCTTATTTGTAGTATAATCGATTTTTAAAATTTTCTTGGTGTGTTATTTAGGTAATTGAACTCGATCCTGAGCAACTACCGTCGGGTGACGAAGTACTGAGCATTTTACAACAAGAACGGTCCCAACTCAATGTTTGGATCAATGTTGCAGTAAGTTTAACCTCAAACGTTGCTAATTATGTATATATTTGTAATCTCATGCTTGTTATTTCGTTTCTAGCTTGCTTATTACAAACAAAAGAAGATCGATGATTTCCTTAAAATCCTGGAGGCGTCCCGCGTGGACGCCAATATTGACTATAGAGACTTTGAAAGAGACCAAATGCGAGCTTTGGATATGCTCGCAGCATACTATGTTCAAGAAGCTAATAAAGAAAAATCCAAAGATAAGAAAAAAGACCTTTTTACTAAGGCTACATTGCTTTATACCATGGCTGATAAAATTATCATGTATGACCAGGTAAGTCCGAACATTAAAAAACTAAGTAAATTTTAATTGTAGTCATTTTTAAAATGAGATCATAATATTATTATTATTATTCTCTTAAATCATTGGTTTTATTAAAATTGATTGAATAAAGTACATCATTTTTATATTCATGTATCAAGAAAAGTAAGTAAATAAATAATTTCACAGTGCAATTATAATTACCTTTTCTTTATTAGAACCACCTTTTGGGACGTGCATACTTCTGCCTTCTGGAAGGTGATAAAATGGGGCAAGCTGATACACAATTCAATTTTGTTTTAAATCAATCTCCTAATAATGTACCTTCACTACTTGGTAAAGCCTGTATTGCCTTCAATCGAAAAGACTATAAAGGTGCTCTTGCATTCTATAAAAAAGCATTAAGGACAAATCCTAACAGCCCAGCAGCACTAAGACTGGGTATGGGACATTGTTTCATGAAATTGAATAACCAAGAAAAGGCCAGGTATGTATACTAACATGTAAAGGCTTTGTTTGTTGGACTAAATAATTAAATATTTGTTTTGAATTGGTTATGGGTCTTTCTGTTGTATATATGTGATAAATAATCTGTATTATGAATTCTATAGTACTGAATAGTCATTTATTTAAACAGTAGATAATATGTTTAATGTAGGATATGTATCTATTAAGCTTTCCTGTCAATGTCTAACTTTTGACTTGTTTGGTTAGGATGGCCTTTGAAAGAGCTTTACAACTGGATCCACAGTGTGTTGGAGCATTAGTTGGCCTGTCTATATTGAAACTTAACCAACAAGAGAGTGAATCAAACAAGATGGCTGTTATTATGCTTTCCAAAGCATATGCAATTGATCCTAAAAATCCTATGGTTTTAAACCATTTGGCAAATCACTTCTTTTTCAAAAAGGTAAGTTATTATAGAGTTATCACTTATTTAGAAAAGCAAATATAAAAAGTATGTTTTACCTGAGCAAGTATATACTTGTAAAATTTTACAGGATTATGGCAAAGTCCAACATCTGGCATTACATGCTTTCCATAACACAGAGAATGAGGCAATGAGAGCAGAGAGTTGCCATCATCTAGCAAGAGCCTTCCATGCGCAAGGAGACTGTGATCAAGCTTTTCAGTATTATTATCAGGCAACACAATTTGCACCACCCAATTTTGTATTGCCACATTATGGTCTAGGACAGATGTATATTTATAGAGGAGACACAGAAAACGTAAGTAATATATAACTTTACGCATCATGAAGTTGCTCTTATTACTTATGATTCCCATAAAGACCATATGGAATAGGTATTATTCTTTTTTGTAATCAATTATAAGGAGATATAAATGCTCATAGTAATATAAAATTTATCCAATAAACATTCTCATTATTTTAATAAATAATTGTAAAATTAATTGAGCTGCCTATATTTCATTTTTTTTTAATTTTTAATATAGGCAGCTCAATGCTTCGAGAAGGTACTTAAAGCTCAACCAGGTAACTACGAAACTATGAAGATCTTGGGGTCACTGTATGCAAATTCTCCCTCGCAATTGCAAAGAGACATTGCAAGGCAACACTTGAAGAAAGTCACTGAACAATTTCCCGATGATGTAGAGGCCTGGATTGAGTTAGCCCAGATTTTGGAACAAAATGATTTACAGGTAATTAATTGTAGTACAAATGTTGTTTTTCTCAACTTTTATATTTATCTCTTACAATTGAATTTTTTTACAAAAAACGGGCAAGAATATTAAGACAAACTATGCTATTACTATTCACATTGAAATAGTAATTTTATCTACAACCTTTATTTAATAAGCCTAACCTACAAGGATTGCTTATCTACAGGGCTCACTAAATGCTTATAGTACGGCAATAAAAATTCTTAAAGACAAAGTCAATGCTGACATCCCTGCAGAGATTCTCAATAATGTGGCTGCTCTGCATTATCGTCTTGGTAATTTAACTGAGGCTATGAAGTATTTAGAAGATGCATTGGAGAGGTAATTTGATTTACTGTAAGAAGTAATCATATTAATTAGAAATATTTCTGTGTCTAACACATTTTAATATATATTTTATATGTTCAATAATTTATCTACTATGCTGAATACAAATTATGTAGTTCCTAAGATTAAAATATGTAATATCTAATGCACCATTAAGTCACTTTATTCATTATTTACAGAGAAAAGGCTGACGCAGAAACATTGGACGCGCAGTACTATAACTCTATAGCTGTGACCACTATGTACAATCTGGCTAGATTGAATGAAGCACTCTGCATGTATAATAAAGCTGAAAAACTATACAAGGACATATTGAAGGAGCATCCTAATTATATTGACTGCTATCTTAGGTATTTTATTTAATTTTTAATTATTTGTATACTTGAAAATCCTTATGAATATTATAAATATAATTTTGTAAGTATGCAAGGATGTTAGTTACATTTTCAAAACAAAAAGTACTGAACATATTTTTATGAAAGTATATAGCGTCATCAGGATAACACAGGAAATAATTTATTAAGATAAGGTGACGTGGGTGTAAGCGCGAGGCATCGCTATTTATATATAAATTCATTATCTTATTGTTTTCAACCCTCAGTACAAAAAGAGTGTCATTAATCAAATACAATACAATTTTATTGTTTCAACGCTGACGAGATCCAGATAGTTTTTAGCTATAATATACAGAGATGTGTAAAGGCGTTCTATGATTTGTCACCGAGTTTATATATGAAACGTTAATATTATTGTATTATTTAGATTGGGTTGTATGGCCCGTGGTAAAGGTCAAATATACGAAGCATCGGATTGGTTCAAAGAGGCCTTGAAAGTGAACTTAGAACATGCAGATTCCTGGTCTCTACTGGGGAACCTTCATTTAGGCCAGCAGGAGTGGGGTCCTGGACAAAAGAAATTCGAGAGGATATTACAACACGCCTCCACTTCAAGCGATGCCTACTCTCTGATAGCGCTGGGTAAGAATACTAAACATCAAACCCCTTTAAAGCTATTATAAATTCACACTATTAAATGTGAAAACGTAATTTCTATGAGTATTTTTTTTGCTATTTGAGTTCTGTTAACATTGAAATAAATTTAGGTAATGTCTGGTTGCAAACTCTGCACCAGCCGTGTCGCGAAAAGGAGAAGGAAAAGCGTCATCAGGAACGTGCACTGGCTATGTACAAGCAGGTGCTCAAGAACGATCCAAAAAACATATGGGCAGCTAATGGTATAGGATGCGTTTTCGCACATAAGGTAAACTAAACCTTTTTAAGCCGGCGATGTATATAAAACAACATATAATATATTATTTGATTGTTATCAGAAACAAACTAATAATCTGTGTCAAAGTCACTGCTGAGGATGCTTAAGTTTGATCTTGTTTGTGGCGCCCTCTACTCAGTTAATTCTTTGTTATATCACCAATTGACTTGCACAATGAATCCAATAACTCCACAAATTGAAAAGATATTTTATCAATTATAAATTGTCTGATAAAATATATTACTATTAATCTAACTAAAGTAATATAACATTGTTTTTAAATATTGGTGATATAGTAAGGATCGTTTTTCTAGTTTCCTGAACATATAAATCATGTTAATATATTTCTATATAGTCTGCTTACTTCGTTACGGCTTAAGTATTCCGTATTTGTAAATTTCAAAAAAAATTTGAATTATACGTACTTGTAACTTTTTCATTCTTACCGACTCTTGTAGTTCCAATGAAAATTTGTGTACCATTTTTCGGTTTTACCAACAATAACGTGATGTTTTTTAATATTTTATATTAGTAGATAATGTATAAATGGCACGTCGTTAGGTTATTGAAATTATTTTAAATTGTAGGGTTGTGTGAACGAGGCACGCGATATATTCGCTCAAGTACGCGAGGCGACGGCCGATTTCCCCGACGTGTGGATGAATATCGCCCACATTTATGTGGAACAGAAACAGTACATCAACGCTATACAGATGGTGTGTAATTTAGTGTCCATTGTAGTTCAATATCTGAAATATGATTGATAACCCGATCGTAACCAATATAGATGAATGTTAAAGAAATTTAATGATTTTTCCCGTTTTTACGTTATTTTTCAATGATACTCCGCTCATATTAGTTGTGTAGTCATGTCATATACTTGATTATTGGTCAATACCCTAAATTAATTTTTGAATTCAAAACATTAATATATATATAACTAGCTGACCCAGCAAACTTCGTTTTGCCACCTAAATATTTTGCGATTAAAAATTAAGGGTCGATTGTTGAGGGGTGAACATTTGGGATTGTATGTATTTTTATATGATGTATCATAGGAAAATAGAAATACAAAAAATGTTTAAAAAATAAAAAGTAAATGTTAGGGGTGGACATAACGTGGATAGTAGCCGATTCTCAGACCTGCTGAATATAAAATTTCATAAGAATCGGTTGAGCCGTTTCGGTGGAGTATGGGAACGAACATTGTGACATGAGAATTTTATATATTAGATAAAATTAGTATAGATTCATGCAAACCGTTACAGTACGAAAATTGTATTCGGAAATTTCGCAAACAACACGACGTGGAATGGTTGACGTGGCTGGCGCGGGCACAAACGCTGGCTGGGAGGTCGCGGGCGGCACGAGCCACATTACTGCGCGCACGCCGAGTTGCACCGCACGATGGAGCGTTGCTGTTCAATACCGCACTAGCGCTGCGCCGCCTCGCCGCCCACGTGCTCAAGGACGAGCGCTCCGAACTGAAGGTCGTGTTAAGGGCCGTACATGAACTGCACGTGTCGCACCGGTATGTTGGCTAGCTATTTGGGTTAACAATATTTATGCGTAATACCACTAGAATTTTGTATAACCTATAACCGATGCGCATTAAAAACGAGTATTATGAAAATCCGCTCGTGACCGCTAAATCAAATATGATTGAAGTCTTTGTTGATGATATGAAAATTTCAGTCATTTTCTAAATGACTATACAGGTGTTTTTGGATTGCTCCCGAAAACGAAAACAGGTGATAGTAGTAATGCTGGTTTTTTTTCAGTATTTGTATGAA
>JAOSYY010000015.1:9888189-9901421 GCA_025727935.1 Hebomoia glaucippe
TTCATAAGGTTCGGTTGAGCCGTTTCGGAGGAGTTCGATTACGCACCCCGTGACACGAGAATTTTATATATTAGATTAGATGTAACTCAGAAATAACAATTTGTGCGAATGAGTGTTTGCATATTGACCAACGTAATACCAATCATAAAGTCTTCCATTTCATTTGCAGGAGGAAGAACGGAAGCGCCGAGAAGAGGAACAAGCGAAGAGTACAGTGGAAATGTTGCAAAAGCGGCAGGAGTTCAAGGAGAAGACGAAGAATGCTCTGTTGTTCGCGGATATGCCTACCGAAGGCAAATCAAAGGGGCGCGGCCGCAGACGCGACGAGTACATATCGGACTCCGGTAGCGGTAGCGAACGACCCAAAGAGGAAGGGTAAGTACATTTTTTATACAAACTTATATGCACTAAATAACATTAGATCAGTAATTTTCGTAAGACACTTCATTTCCGTTTAGTGTGTTGCAAACAGTAGTTACATGTTCATGGTATGACCGTTTTGTGCAGATTAATTTATTGAAGTACAATGGCTTTAAAATAATTTTTTGCACACCTATCAAATGTTTTCACTCACTTAATTATTTTTAAATTTAAGCAGATACCACTTACATTTGCAACTTACTTTTTACAACTCAGTTAACTGTGTCTGATTTTATTATTTTCTGATATCCATAGAATTTGTTATATAATATTCTCTGTAACATCCTCATACTTCGATTCAGTTATGTAAGATTGAAAAGAAATACCGTATTTACCTTAAGTACAATTCACGATTCTAGAAAAACTACATAGATATGGTGAACATTTACGTAAGCTAAATAATATTCGTTGTTTTCAGTCGCGAGCCGAAACAGCGTAAACGCAAGCGCGAAGCTGGCGAGGGTAAGAAACGCGGGCGGAAGGCTCGTGAGAGACGCCGCAGCGGCAGCGAAAGCGACCCGCCCCGCAAACGCGGCAAGAAGCGGGTAAGGCATTGTTTTGTTTTTAGTCTTTACCGTTAAGTACCATTTATAGTTCCCGGGTATAAATATTGCACAACTGTTTGGAAAGAGATTGTCAGCTAGCTTCCGCTCTGTAGAGCGTAAACCCAGTCGCACACTGTCTATATGATATTTGTGAAATTAAACCTACGTTATCATATAACGTAGGTTTCCGACTAGACAATTTGCGACCCCCTTAAACCATAGTTTAAGGGGGTCGCAAATTGTCTAGTCGGAGTGTGTTTCATGCATATGAGGCTTCTTAACCATATTTTTTCAATATATACAATGGAAATATAATGCTTTTTAAGGGAGAAAAGGGTATCGGACGACGAGAAAAAGCAAAAATGGCTGAAGAAAAGCTTAACAGTAAACATCGCACAAAGATTGTATCGAAAGAGACCATCTCCACGTCGGAGTCCGACTCGGACGCGAGTCGCAAGTCGCGTAGTCGTAGCCGCAGTCGCAGTCGCAGTCGTAGTCGCAGTGGCAGTGGCAGCCCACCAGCTAATAAAGGCCGAAAAAGAATTATGTCAGCTTCTGATAGTGACCGGTGAGAATTAATTCGTCACTTGTTCTGCTGTTTGTGGATGGTGCTGGTTATGTATAATTTTAACGTTTATTTCTCGTAATCGTGATATTTAATAATTCGCTCCCTTTATACATCGTTCTTTACACGATCTATTCCTGTTATTTATTATAATAATAATTGATTATAAATGTTTATTTCTTACAGATTAATTTATTAAACTTTAAATACCGATGAACTTTAATTTTAAATTTAAATTGATAAAATTGAAATTCACCATTATTTCAGATCACGTTCGAAAAGCAGATCCAAATCGCGAAGTCGTTCACGTTCGGGATCTGCTAAGAGTCGTTCGAGATCTAAAAGTAGGTCAAGATCCAAATCTAGAAGCAGGTCCAAGTCCAAAAGTAGATCGAAGTCTAGAAGTCGTTCTAAATCAAAGTCGAGGAGTCGATCCAAGTCGAGAAGTAGATCTAAGTCCAGAAGTAAATCAAGGTCTAAAAGTCGGTCGCGCTCGAAAAGTGTGTCCAGATCCAAAAGCAGATCAAGATCACGTTCTAGGTAATATTTAATATCGAAAAACAAACTACAATATTCACATTTGCATGACTGTAAAAGTAATAAGTTAAGTGTAAAATAATAATCATTTATTATATATATTTTCAAAAATTCTCCAAAGCCAATTAAAGTTTCAAGTCTTATTTTTAGGTCCAAAAGTCGTTCGAAGTCTAGATCACGATCTCGTTCGAGATCGAAAAGTGGATCTCGCAGTCGTTCCGGGTCCAGGTCTCGCTCGGGATCAAGATCTAGGTCTGGATCTAGAAATTCAAGACCAGAAACACCGGAGTCCAGGAAGTCTGTATCCGCCAGTGAAGATGAAGCTTAGATGTACATATATAATTTACCTAGAAGGTATCTTAATATCTTTAATTGTTTTTGATTATGCTAAAAACTGGTAAAATTAATTATATTCTAAAAAATGGAATGTTTATTCCCTGATTATTGACAATTTTATTCACTACAGACCAGGTAATATTTCCTTTAAATCTAGGGAAACACAAGTTTAGTTTTATTCTCTGGATAGCAACATTTTTAAACCCTTATAAATAAAAAATATTTTCATAGTTTCCAAAATTTCTTTATTCAATTTGTCCCTTGTCCATCCTAAACTATACATTAAATATTGCTATTTATATTACTATCTTTCTATCTCTGAATTACGTTGTTTTATCTATGGAACAAAAAATAATCTTCATAATGAATGTCGGCTGACAAGTTATTTTAATATTTAAAAGTGAATTCTTTCTCATTAAAGTATTACCAATATACATATTTTACGAAATGATATTATTATATTATAATTTTCTTAATAAAGATGTTCTATAAAAATCATATGGACTTAATCATTTTTTTTGTGTATTTTCGTGGTAAGTGGTGAGAAATGTCTTGTTAACGTGGAATTTGTGTTCTTAGAACATATTAATCATATATATATATATATAAGATTGAAATGTTTGTAATATCAAAAAAAACAGCTTCTTAAAATGGACGCGAAAGATAGTTTTAATAAAAGAAACATCATTTATAATTTTGTTTCAGCGAATCTCAGAAATTGCTGGGCCTATTTTAACGGGCCGTTCATTGGGACATTTATCTGCATTCTGTCTGTACTTTCGAAAACTTAAAATATATGAAAACGATTTTTAAAATACGAAAATGAAACAACCGCCTTGTAAATATTGTATAATTAATTAATATGTAAGGATATACAATCTAAAGATTGTTACATGCAATATTTAGTAAAATTATTTCAAAAGAGCTCAGTAAACATTCTACTACTTATTGATTAAAATTATATTTCGTTATATTTATAATTGGTGTTACTACTTGAGTTAATGATTACTGACCGGATATTAAAATGGTTCAATGTTAATATTTCGTTTAACAATATTCTTAAATAACATTTCCGTAAGAAGTTTTCAAAGCAGATACTGTTTCAAACCATAGATATAATTTGGGATAATTCGTTTTATTTAAATGGAGGGATTTACATACAAACAATAATATCTTACACGCGGCATAAATCAACGTTATCAGTCCTTTATACGTGCAAATCAGTGACAATAATGTAGGTGGTATGTAAAATACCCTTAGAACTTAATAGCCGGTTCGGAATACTGCATACATAACAAAGCAAAACCAATTACAATCTTACTGAAGGTAGCGACAAACATAAGAAGTGCCTTGCATACCGATCTTTGGACCGAAGTTACAATTCTTTAGTGCATGCTTATATACTAGTTCACAGTTGACGAACATATATTCTTTTCTAGATTAGTATCTCTAATAATTGTTGTCAATGAGACAACAAATATCAGATTTCTAGCGAACATCCCACACTGAGAGATTTTTCGATCTGTTCTCTAATAGTCGATGGCACAACTTAATTAAGTGCTTGTTAGTATTGTAGGAAATACATTTAAAATTATTGTGGATGGAAGGGTGATTTGTGTTGGTTTTAGTGGATATTCCGTCAGAGGACGCTGAGAGGTCAACGCTCATTATGAAAACATGGGTAGGCGATGTGAAGAAGCAACACAACTGCTCGCAGCTTGTAAATGTGTGATTTCCTCGCGTTAAAAACATAAATCGCGGTTAACGTTCGAAGCGCAAAGTTAAATTAATACTGATTTCAAGTGACTCGTTCATATTATTAACAATACAATAGACAATTCTACAGAGACGACTATTAAAGTAAATAAACATTATACGCTAAAGTAACGGTTACTAACATTCAGCTTTTAAATTGCACCTATAATTCAAAAACACTAAATAATTCAACAATTTATGAACATTTTAATACAATGGAAAAATTATAGGAACATGATGCTGAAGATAAAATTGGCTTATTTTCTTATGGTGATCCCTATCAAACTTAACGATAGACAAAATATGAAATGCTTTTTGATAAAATTTCTAAACATAACGTTAATATATTGTTATTTTGACTGACCATCAACCCGAAAGTACCGACTGATCTGCATACTAACCAGTATACCCAAGTCAAGTCCGGTTCGAAGGATCAATGTATAATATAGAATATATAAGTACAATTCACAATCACTTAAAATATAATCGTTCGTTCTTCTCTAGACGTCTCTAAGGCCGATGCTCTGACATACGTAGAATTAGGAACAAAGGAATTGAATAGATTAATTTCAGAACAATTTGAATACTTTTGTTAAGTTATACTTCAGAATTGGATTTTAAAATAAGATATTAGTCATTCCTAAAACGTCAAATATTTAACAAAAATATTGCTGTTAAGTATGAAAAATATTAGACTTTAGATAGGTACATAGAATTGCTTTTTTCTAAATATTCTAATTCTACATCCTACAACTCTTTTAACCTTACACTGTTTCTCTCTCAATATCGAATTAACATATCTAATAATATTCTCTAAAAGTCTAAAATGTTTATAATAAAATTTAAAATATTTGAGTAAAAATTCGATTATGGCAGTTATCGTTTAAAAACCTTAGGGGGTTAGCAGTGGTGTTAAATACTGCTTTACTAAGACACAATTTCGCTAAAAAATACCTTTTCAGAAATGTTTCATGTCCACATTACGAAAATCCTATCAAGAATTTAGAACTTAAGTTTTTGCCAACATTACTCAATAAGTCAACTAAAATATTTGTTTTACAATTACCTATACACGCTAGTACATAATTTTTATGTATATTAAAATTTTAAAAATGTTTATTTTAATATGGGTACCATTTTTTAATAGACAATGATGCTCTTTTGATTTGATGTTTAATAATTATTAAAAGTTATTTCATGCATTATTGTATTAAGGCATGATACATTATTTTAAAAATGAATTTAAAAAGTTCTTATTATTTTGGTTGGCAGAAAAATGTTGGTCATTATTAAAACCTTATACTTCATTATAAAGTATTACCAATTATGATAATTAATTATGTCCCCCAATGGCAGTATAAGTTTACTTAAATTATTTGAGTAATATTCAGAAGCAATTGATGACTAGATTAGGTAAATACTGAGTATATTGTGCTATATTTATATTAAGACAAATATTAACTACTACTAGCTATATGAGTCAGCAATATCTAACATGAATGATTATATTCCAATGTTTATTTAACTACGTATCTTTCTGCGAATGTTTAAAAATAATCTGACAACTATTTGGATGAATTCTGATTTTGGACTAGTGCCTTTAATTTATATAGTCTGATAAACACTTTTATCTATTTTTATAATATAACAAATCCATAATTCAAATCTCTTCAATATTTATAACATTTGGTAAAATGAATTTCTCTCATTATAATATACATATTTTTGCATTTCTATAATTATGTTATGTACCTATCTTGTAGATAAAAAAAAATGTTTATTTAGTTATAATTATCATTATTATGGTTTTGTTAAGAAAATTGGTCATATTGTGAGTTTTTCGGTGCAATGCAAAAAACTATGTGCAGTTTAAAACTTAGATCTAGGCTTATTCCTTATTTTGTGTATTAATTAATCCATATGACGCAGTACCATTTGACATATTATGTGTTCCGCCAAGAAATGAAGTAAATGTGGTGTCTCTACTCATTGGTGGCTCGAGTCCTTCAGATAGTGGTATGCAGTCTAAAGTCGGTACTGTATATTCCCTGAAAATAAAAATACTTGTGCATTGTCTTAGATATTGTAAATATAATGTTATGCATATAAGTAATGCTTACTTTAAAAATCTCAATTTATTTATATTCATTATTATAACGAGTTATGCATGAATGACTTTAATTTTTAAAATATCGAGATTTGGAATATACTACAATTGCTGTCTATAAATTTATAATAAACTTAAGTATTATAAGTCGTCTATGCTTCATTAATAAAGAATAAAATACTTTAAGACGAAAAATGATTTTATCCAAAAGTATTAATATTAAAGTTTGAAATGTTTTTACTTTTAAAAATAGAAGTTATATGCTTCATATTTATTACATCCAATATATCTACAAAACCTTAATAAGTATTGAGGGTAATAGAAGTCTTACATAGAAACATTGTCTTGTGACTGTACAGAGTCATTGACTAGTTGTGGTAGGAGCGCGGGGGCGGAGGGTGGGTTGGTAACTCGTGAGCTGAAGAGGAATACACCCACCATTGCCAATAAGTATGACAAAAAGTACAGTGCGTGGAACTAAAAAAACATGGAGAGAATAAGAATCTATACTACAAATATAAATAAAGTACATTGACAATTAAGACACGTAAATAAATTCTAGAGCTTTTGTAATGGTTATTTTCTTCTGAGATTTCTTACTGCTTTAGTATGTTTAATACATATTCATTTCTGAAACTTGAAAGTACTATTAATTGGTTAAATCTTATATATTGCCGTTAATAGGTTGTGATGCTACATAGATTGAATTGATAAAACATATCAATGTCTAGTAATAGATCAGTAATTTTGATATTTTTAGGAGATTGTCATTAAATTGAATTTACAATGTATTCAATTAAAAAGAGATAACATACCTTAAACTGAAATATGAACATTCCAGCAATAAGTGTGTAATAATCTGAAGACAAGAAGGATAAATGCAGCATTATTGATCCAGCATCTCGCAACATGAAACTCTGCAATATTTGAAATACTGTCTGCACACAACAGTAGCTTCCTAATTGCATTATTGTCTCTACTTCATACCAATAGAAAAGAACTAGTTCATTGAATTCTAGAAAAAAGGTTTGTAAGCATGAATGTGTGCCTCCTACAAGGCCAAGAATGGCGAGGTATTCAGAACACGATTGTGTTTTGAGCATTATTTCTTGCAGTACTGTCACTAATGCATACAGTAAAGATCCACCAAGACATAACATGTCTCCCACTAACTGATTTTTTCCTGAAACAATATATAATTAATGTATGTGTTCATGATGCACATTTTAATACAACATAGAGAGATATATCTAAGTAAAGGAGTAATAAATTTTATAATTACTATCAGCTGCCTAAGCATGCAAGGGCTCCATTCTAACAATGACAGAAACAACATAATTTAGTCTGTCGTTTAGTTTTGACATAGCAAATCTCATTTCTTCATATTATGAGAAAAATGGATACAAAGAAATTAGGGACTAATATAAATAAAATTATGTCATATATATTTTATTATTTTACCATCAGTTGGTGCCCCCTCAACATCAGCCCAAACAACACAAACTACAGCCATTAATCCGAGAGTTGCGCCTGCTACATGCACAACACCTAGCCTCTGACCCCTCCAGGCTCCTCCCACTAGAGCGGCACCTACACCACTACATGCTAATAGCTGTCAGCTCAAAACAGATGTGAATCTCTGAGATAAAACCAACAGCCAGCTTGCTTCCACATCTAGAACACAAGCTGTTAATACTATCCACCACTTCCTGTAAAATAAGGACACAGTATTAATTGTTTCATTACAATAAGCATGGAAAAAATATGCTCAAATTATTTATGGAGACCAAATTCGTTTTAACCCACAATCCAATATGTGGAACAAGTTTGTAATTTTAAATTAATCAAAATTTTATTTCTCTGACATTTCTATAGTAAAGATAAAATTGAGTCATGGTTAAATATATAGAGGGGATAAATAAATACGATAAATATAATATAATATGGAAGGTACGACAAACACTTACTTGGACAACTTATTTATTCCGTTGCAGATTAATGACGGTGTAAATAAAATGAACAGCGCTAAATACGGGATAACAAGTTGGGCTGTAGTTGGAAATTGCCAAGTAGCACTTTGCAACAGTGTTGTTAAAATACATTTCCCGCTTAATAACACTGATAATACTTGACCAAGAGCTATATTTCTCCAAATTTTCCTGAAAAATATACAAATGTACTTAAAGACTGATGTTCAGGCGCACAAAAAATGTTGTAAACAAATTATCCAGACCATCGCCCTAACTCCGAGAAGTATGCTTCCACTTTCTCACTGAAACTTGTATTCTCCATCGCGAATTTTTCTTTACTCAGATCATTACATTATGCTGAGTAATTTGGGCATAAATTATACATTTAAAACGAAAGAAATAAGTCATTATTTATCTAAAATATAATATCGAAGCACAAATCACAAAATACATATTTCCGAAGTCAAAATATTGACAATTTGACATTAATGATTGATCATGCTGTATACATCTGACATTTGATAAAATGAGAACATGATGTTTTCAGCGATTAATTTTTAACTTATCTTTTACTGGCAATGTATAGGATATTATAGCCAAGTAAATATTGTACTATTGTATTATAAAAAAGAAGTGCATGGTTATTAATTAATTATACTAAAAAAATTATATTAATAGAATCTTTTTTAAGTAAAGTGTCAAAGACTGATTGTCAATTGTTATATTCTTGCTGAGTTTTGGCATTGTTTTTGTTTTGACATATTATGTCGTTTATAACCAAAATATTTTATAAAAGTTAACATAAATTCATATATTCCCAATTGAGTGTAAAATATTTTTGTTTCATCTATCTTTCAAATAAAAATAGATACTATAGCACGGAATGATGGGCGATGGTATGTTGTATTTCGTTTGCCTCTAAAACTAAGTTATGATGTCGAATCTTACATTTGTTTACTCATTGTAGAAGATGTTATACGTAGACGTCTGTTGATTGACGGGGACGGAACTGGTGATGATAGACGACTTAACGTTTTGTTAAAAACGTTGATCAAATGGTGCAACTCTTCCGATGAAAAACCAGAAGACAGGTAGCAGGAGTTTTCAGTAATGACATATATCTTCATAATATTACTAGTTTACCCGCACAAATTACATCTCTGTTATAAAATAGAATAAAGATATTACTTATAGAATTCCTAAAATTCCTTTTCCACTTTCAGTAAAGCTACACATGATCGAATGTTAGCACAACTAGCACAATGTGAATTTGCTGTAACAAAATCCCAGCTTGGTGCAGAAATGATGGCTGCAGAATTAAAAAGTTACGAAAACTTATCTAAAATCCTTGAAGATGGCATAGAGATAGCGAAAAAAGATATTGAGAAAAGTAAAATTGATCTAGCACAAGCTAAAACGGTTCGGAAGAATCGCATTGAATATGATGTGCTAGCAAAGGTTATAAGTGAACAGCCTGATAGGAAAGAGACCTTGAACCAATTGGGGACTTTGAAGGATGAGCTAAGTAATTTAGAATCTACAAAACAGCAACTAGAGGGTCGCTTAGCTCTTAGAAAGAAACAATTTCATGTGTTAGTTACATCTATACACCAGCTGCAGGCCTTGTTAGATGAACCAGACATGGATAATCTTTCTGATGATGTGGAAATGAAAGATATTACAAATGAATCTTAACTAACATAACCATTTATTTTAAATCTGTATATCTATACTAGTTATACGGATATAATAGTTTGATTTCCATTGTTTTTTTTGTAATGTAAAAATAAAATATACATATGTATTCATACAGTAGAAATTTGTATTTATTATTATTAACATAATGGTAGAATATAAAAGATCACTAATTATATAATTCAGTAATGAAAGGCAATACAAGCAAAGTTTTATATATATTATTCTCATTACAGTAAAATTATTTAAATGGCTAATATTATATTCACTGCTGCAACATATCAGAATCATGCAAAAGGTCAAAAGTAATATACATTATAAATATATTATTTATTGCACCTAAAGATTTTGATTTGTAAAGTCGGCAAATCCTTTTGTAATAAGTATTTTAATAATTAAAATCATATATGGGTATTAGTGAACAGTCCAGCCATTACACTCCAAATTTCACCTTAAGCAGCGATAGAAGCCGTAAAAGTAAAGTTTTATCGCGTGTCATAGCATTAATACCTATTCTCTCTGGGCTACCTACAACACAAATACGACAGCATTTATGTGCAAAGTATATTTGTAAGCTGGAAGGTCGTCTTTCCCAAATAAACATATTTGTATAATATTGTACATTCCGTAACTTAAAAGCCCAGTATACTGAAAATAACATTGCTATTTAGAAAGTGAAACTATAACATCTAGGTAAGGGTAGAAATATAAATATAGAAGATATTATGGTTTACATATTCAGATTATCCAAGTACAAAAATTATTATATTGGTAAGATTTAAAGATAGATAACCTGGGCTGCCTAGGTATTATATAATATTAAAAAAAAACTATGATGCATGGTTTCCTACGAAAATGATCCCGGTGAAGTTGTTGTCTTTATAACTAAAATGATGCTACTAGGTCCAAGAATAGAGCAATAGAAAAACTAATTATATAAAAGTACTCTTTTGAAGTAGTAAAAAATATTTTTTCGTAAACTGTGCTTGACTGCGTTAGATTTAAAAATGTATGATATTTCCTTTATGTTATATTAAGTCTCCAGAGGAATATGAAGTATGTAGAAATGTAACATTAACAAAGACTTATGTTGACATAGGAAATAGTTATAAATAAAGTACATTGTAGGAGTTGGTATAAGTTTACCGCGCAGGTCCTCGATATTAGAACTTACTATTGTACAGTCAAAACGAATACGCGACTCTACACGACAACACGCGCTGTGAACGTCTGATAACTTTTACCCGCGGTTTTTTTAAATTATGCCGTCGTGGTGGGATTACTTACATATCAATCGTCAATACCAAAATAAACGAAATCTAGAGGAAGGTTTATTTCAAATCGCTTCACAAACGTGTAATATTTTAGTGAAAGTAAATAACACGAACAATATTAATTTAACAAGGAACGACAGGAGTGATGAGTACGGCTGTGCAGGACCACCCAAGGGAAAGAGTTCAATGCAGATCTGCGTTCCGAAGTTCAAGAAAAATTCTATAACCGCCGGTTGCAATCCAGGGTTGTCGGTAAGAATGCTTTTTATTTTTTTAACAACGGATTTTAACGTATATTTAAAAAAAAAGTTTCTGTCTATTTAATACAAAGGAAATAAATAAAACAAAGTTTTTCATATATTAAAATAAAAATTATCATTATTTTATTAAACACATATATATAAAATAATATAAAACAGTATTTAATACGTTACTAATCGAAATGTATAAAAAAATATATATATATAATGTAATAAAATTAAATGTTATTTTTATAGTTACTGATAGTATTATAATTTCAATTAGATTTTAACATCTTTCAACCATTGAAAACAGAAATAAAATATACAATGTTATACAAAACTACAAAGAAGTCATCCGTTTCTTCTAATCGCCTGCCGCCTCGTGGATTGAGTCGAGGGTAATCCAACTCAAGAAAATAATTAACGAGTGTAACAATAATTACACTAATTACTTAATTTACAAACTCCCTTGATCAAATTGTACTAGTAAAATTATATTTTATAAAAGAACACAATATTCCATTTTTGTCGTAATTATACCAATTTGAACATGATCCCACCTACTAGAAAATACCTAATACTGTACTATGAAGTTTTATGTAATAAATTCAGTAATTTTTTATAACTTTAAACCTTTCATATTAATATTTGTACTTTTATAAGTATATGAAAGATACCATACCAATCATTTATTAAGTTTTTATTTATTTTATGCATTACAAGTATTATAAAGAATGTATTTTTAATTTAATTTTATATTCTTTATTTCTCTTTTGAAAATCCACCGTGTATATAATATATTCAAAGTCATGACATCTTATAAATTACATTTTGACTCTTAAAAGGACCGGCCTTTATTGCTGGATTATTCGCCAATAATCTCCGAGATTTTATGTGTTGTAGAAACTCCTATGTGGATAAGTATTTTAATTTTGTTAAAAAACTGCATAAGCTGGATCTTTAATATTGTCGTCAGAAGAAAATGGTGTATTTCAAATTTCTCTAGTAGAAGTAGTTTATAAAGTATTCACTAATAATCAAAGTATCTGCCGTCACCACTTTTAAAGGCAAAGTTTGTTTAAATTCCGCACAAAGTCGCGCTACATCGACCTCGGAAATAACAAAACATCAGCTATAACATTAACTCACAACCAATAAATGTCTTCAGTGTTAAAGATGCATACGCGCGTGAGACATGTGCAGTTTATTAGCCGGATATAAAAGATATTTTAAGGGAATCGTATCGATAATACATTCTATATATTCCGACTGCCTAAATCTTCTTGGCGTTGGAAAAAATATTTACAAGCTGATTCGATTGGAGGTGAATGAGCCGTTTTTTATATTTATTGGTTTCAAATATTGTTTTGCGTTTTGTATGCTAGAAAATATCGATTTTATAAAGAATAGACCGCTGCATAAGCTTCGCCCCGACGTCGACCTTGTTCCAATTATTCACTATTAGCTTTGGGTTTGTTTTTTGGGCATACCGCGAACATCACGTTAATCGTTTGTGTTCGAAGGTCTTAGTAGTTATGATAACTCTAGAGGAGTGTTGTTAAAATCATCCAAAATGATTTGATCTTAGTATAGTGTCAGTGTTGCAAAAAATTGTTCACCTTAATGTTTTATTTTCAATATAATTTTTGTGAATTTTAAAGCTACTGACAAAGATACGATTTATCTAGTAAGATGTTTATTTATAATAAAATATATAATGAGGTAAAAATGATAATAATTGATTATACGTATAATACAACTATATTTATCAAATTTCATTCTATTA
>JAOSYY010000015.1:9901521-9916117 GCA_025727935.1 Hebomoia glaucippe
TGAAGATAAGAAATTGTTTTGAGAAAAGATCTGAAAACTGTGTACTTGGAAGATACGAAAGTATACGTTCATAAAATGCAACAGTAATAATTAAATATCTATTATATTCTCTTTAATTATAGAAAGCCACACCTAACTTTTATGTATTTAATCGGTATAGTAGAAAATGCCTTTCAATGCGGGCTTGGCCTGTATAATATTGAAAAGTTTCGTGTTCGCGAGCGTTTTGAATCGAAGCAATAAAGAGGTGTACAAAGTACTGAGAGTGGGTGTGGTCTAGTATCAGCGTGATCACTGAAGGTAACCCGCTTAGTTAAAAAATATCAATACAGTAAGTACATTATTTTACGTTTCTTAAAAAACAAACGTTGACATTGAAAATACATTATGGAATGTTGATCAGATGAAATTTTACTTTTCAATAGTAGTATATTCTAACTAAGCAGTTGGTTATATAGTTTTTAGCTATGGATTGTTTGTGGCGGTAATATTTTAATGTCATGCCCTAGTTTCACAATCGTATCGGGTATCTACGCGGCCGTTACGGTTTTCGTAGCACCGTAGGCATGCCTACAGTGCACGTAGCATGCTAACCTGCCGTTTATAAGTGATGTAATCAGAAATTTCTGCAAATTCTTGGCAAAGTTATAGAATTTTTAACGTAGTTTAGCTTTTTATCTTATAGCCTGTATGTGTTATATCGTTACATTTTTAGGTCAGTCTATGTCAAATTGGACGATAAAACTATCGGTCGGAATCGACCCCTTCCGATTTAGATAGTTGTCAATTTTTTTTGACATTTTTAACGAACTTTTATTAACAGAAAATTATTATAATTGTCTTATTCCAAAGTTATGAAATTTTAAATTTTACTTACTTTCCAATGTTGCGGGTTAATTTTTTAAATAATTTATAACCGTAATTCAATTCCAAGATAAGGCTTCACAAATACACATCTCTTTGAAATTAATATAAAAATTATTAAAAAGAAAGATTAATAAATTATAAGTCTTTTCTTAAATTTCGTAGAAAACCTTTTTGAGATCGTAAAATTTTCCGAGATATTGTTTTTATGTTCCTAAATATGAATTTTTGATTGTTGATATAAAAAAAATACTCTGAAACTAAAGTATTACGAATTAAATTTGTACATAATATTTTCTAATTGTATCCTCTAATACTATAATTAGATTCCTATCTAAGCTGCTTTAAAACTTATGGTTTCTTGTATATATATCTTATATAATTAATAATTCTTAGTAACAGATCATATTTTAACATTACGTAAAAACCTATATCGATGCTTATTATTTATTTTATATTGTTAAAAAATTATGTTTACATTGCCTTTAGAATTATTTATTATAAACTTTTTTTACGGCATCTATTCTGATTGGTTAGAGATATGCTTATTATTGTATGCCATATCTTATGCGGAAAGGAACGTCATTTATTTCATTAAATTAATAAATATCATGTATCACTTAAATACAGAAATTTGTTGTACATAATGGTAAAATTATATAATATATTTTAATTTAGGTCGTTCTGAATATAAACAATTCTATAAACACAAATTAGATCGATTATCTTTAGATAAGAAAATAAAAATAAATTAGATCGACTCTGTATACATATACCAAATTTGTTCACGTTACTATAAATGATAAAAATATATTTTCTATTTTCTAAGAAAGTTAGACGACTGAGAAGACACAAACAACAATAAAATAATTGGCATCTACGATTACGATAATAAAGTGATCTTTTCTTGACTAGAATTATTAGGATTGGTTTTCTTCGCTCTTATACTAAATGAGTCCTTGAGTTACCTTTGTAATAGTTTGATTTCTTTTCTACAAATTACTGTCGATCATTCTTTAGATAATGTTTTCATAGGTCAAAGTCTCTATAGCTACTGACATCTAAATAGAAAGTGTTTTGTTGTAATAAAACAACAAAACATACCTTTACAGTTTGTTAAATCTTTTCAAATATTTTGTTGAACCTAACATTTGCTTGTATATCTCAAAAATATTTCTTTGCTCTTTGAAAATACTAGAATGTATTGGGAAGCGAGCACACGAGGTTCTGACTCTTGGAAACTCATGAAAGCTGAACAAACGTGACTAATTAAATCTTCGTACGCGAATTATAGTTGCGCGATGTGCCCTGAATATTGGAGCAACAAGATTAACTTTTAATTAACATAAACCTTGGCTTAAAGGCCAAACTTTACGCTCATATGCTTTTAACATACGATTTCTTTTCATAACGAATGTTATAGATTAATGTGCAACATATATAAAATTAGTTATTTATGGCTCTATGCCATTTATATATTGTAGATAAGTATATAATTTTGCTTACACCAAAACGATAAGATTACAGAATCCAATAAGAAACAGAATAACGAGCATAGTTTAGAAATATTATAATGTCATCTTTCAAACGAACTTTCATCAATTCGGCCTATTCGTTTTATGTCTATGATATTACAGACTGTTAGATTGTCTGTTAGTGAGTCTGTGTGATAAAGAATGCCTTATTTATATCCCTTATTGCAAGATTAATAAAACATACTTTGTAAAAAAGGTCTTAGTCATTTATTAGTTTTTTTTAATGTTCTTTTCGTACATTGATATATAGCGTTGCCGCGTAGTAACTCGGTTAAGTATAAGTCGCCCACTCACCGAAATGTGATCGTAATTCATTTACCTTTTATGTCTAAATTCTAGCTTTCTGAAGTACGTTTCCATATAAGCTGTAATGATACGAAATTATACCCCTTAAACCCGATATTTTTCAGTTTTCTTTTTACGTATTATTCATACTTATGTTATATAGTAATCCTAATATACGAATAAGAATTATTATTAATTCGTATTAATTGAAAATGTCTGTGATCCTGCATTTATCGCCCCTTACACGACCTTTTATGAAAAACATTTTCGCGCATCAATACATTCATATAATATACCAAATCCTAATCTATTACACCTTACGTTTTATAAAAAAAATCACAAAGTAAAACATAAAACAACCCTTACAAGACACAATAAGTCCAATAGTATAAACAGTTGAACTAATCAAGCTTAACGCTATTAAACATTACGAGAGTATAAAACTTAGATCAATAATTAAGCGTATACAGTACAAAATCGTAAATGTCCCGTAAATGATATCCCTGACCATGTTCAATAAACTTTTACGATTCCTAATAACTCATGTTATAGCAACCTTCGAATATCCATCAAACACTTCAAATTCAAACAATATGATCTTCGTAAGCACTTACGATATATTGGTTCAGTATGAAACTTTTAGACCGCTTTCAAAAGTGAATTTGAATTTCATTCGTTGTTAAGCTAGAAAGGCTTACGCAAATATGAAAACTTTATCGTTCATGGATTTTCATATTCGTAAAACAAAAAAAGGAACCCAGAAAATACGTTTAAAAATAGATTTTAAACAAAGGAGTCCTTATATGTTCCATAGCAATTTTTCAATTCAGTAATTATAATGATTTGTTCATTTACACTTCTATTGTACTTATAATTCCTTGGCTGTTTAATAATTACTTAACGGTCAAGGACATCTTGCATTAGTTTAAAGTGTTCATTAAATATTTTTAATAAAATGCTCCGTTATAAAATTGATCCATGCTCAACTCGTGTATAGTAGTAATTAGAAACTCAATCGATTTATTGTTATTGTCTATCATTTCTTTATCTTTTTCATTATCTATGTATTTCCATAGTTTCACAGGGGCCGTAAATATTGAATGCCATTAGCGTAACGTGGATACCTGTAGCTACGTAGGTTTTCCAAAATTTCTAAACTTCCATGGAATTTTTTAACTATATAGAACATTTTAATTCAATAGTGTCCTTGACGTAAAATTCAAATCGTGACCTAGTTCTATAATTTATTATTACAATATTCATTTTATTGTGCTTATTGTTATGAATAAATATTTTATTTCTTCTAGTTAAAATAAAGTCTATATTGTAATTATATGAACTAATATTACATGTAGGTCAACTAAAGCGATAAAGATTTAAGAGTGCATAGTAAATTTTTAATATCCTTTATGAGGTTGTTATATCACAGACGTGTTAGGACTTTAGTGTGACCAAGACGTTTTATAGTTTCTTACCCAAACGTAAGTGACAGGCTGTTGTAGGTCTTCTAATGTATATTTAATTATTCTTCATTTTAAAAATTTTAAGTGAGTGATAAAGATTATTATGGAAGAATCAGAATTCTCTAAATCATAATTTTTTAAAACGCTCGGTCAGTTTGTTTATCTAGTACATTTTCGTAAAAAGTGCATATTTTTTAAATTCGTGGTACTAGCCTTCCCGTTTTGTAAACCGTACAGTAGTTTTTAAATTTTCCAAAATTCTTATTCACATTTAAAAAGAGGCTGAGTTAATTAGGGATACATTTTTATATAGAAATATGTTCGTATATAGATATAACATATGTGCAGCCTGTTGAGCCTTAACAGTCAATCTTCACATTATATATCTACAAAGCATATAAGTTATTTGTAAAAAATGGTCTTAATTCCCTAATTGCATAATAGCAATTAATTTTGGGAAATCTTAAGAAATGTATGGACACCCTAGTAGCACGTAGCTGACTCGTGTCCCGATAGCTGCACCTCACGCGATGTCACCTGCGGAGCCGCAGCGGCATGCTAACGGAGCAATTGAATCATAGATTGAAATGTTGATAGTTTCTCGTATAGTAAGCGCTTACTTAAATATACTACCTATTTTTCGACGTAAATCAAATACAAAGATCTTAAGTATTTGAGACTGTCAATACATGAACATTAATATAATATAGAAGACAATAAATTTTATGGGATGGAAATTGCTTTCATTATTAAAATATAAAAATTGTTAAAAAACGAGGTGCGAAGACTTCGGAAAGGACAGAAAAATAATAAGGACACTTATTTAATGTTAGTCAATGTATCTTGCTTTTTGTGTGTTTGTGTCATTATATAATACATGAGTACCAATTCAGGTGGTATTTTCTGATTTTTATATAAATGAAATAATTTTCATGGACAAAAGATATTAACAGTTAAGAATGATATTATATGATATAACATAACCAGGACAGTTTTAAAATATTCTTTTGCGAGATTTCCTAATTTGTTCGACGTATATAATAATAATAATCTAATCGCAATATTTGTGCAAAAGAGGGAATAAAAAATTTGACATTCGTCTCAGCTATACATTTTGTTACAGCTTATGCACTTCCAAATCGCAAATTAATTTCAATGCATTGTGGTCCGATGACAAATCATAAAACTTAGGTAAAACGCTTTCTTTTACGGTCATAAATATTTAATAAACCTGTTAATACAGGAAAATGGTGACGTCAAGCTGGAAATTTTTTTTAAGCTCCAGACAATAGTTGCAAAAAGCTGGTACGTGATTGAACAGAACGACATCTCCGGATGTTCTTCGCCCACACGCCCCTTATCATTTACGCTGCAAACACATTAAGGAGATAAAAAAAATCACAGCATTAAACTAACTTATAATAAAAACTTCCTTTAAAAGAGTAGATACATTTTTAAACAGGGTGAATTGCCTTCAATTTCTCTTTTCAAACGACTTTATAAGGACGAGGTTCTCAATTCATCTGTATTTTTTTATATCTCCTAATAGTTCCCTGCTAAACTTTTTACTTATATAGTTCAGGCATTTTATCTTGAAAAACTAAACTTACAAACTTTCGTATTAATATCGGGAAAATAGAATACGCTCAGTAAAGTAATGTTAATGTTATATCGATTTTGCTGTACATTTTTTTATCAAAGAAATAATTTGAAAACTAAGAAATTTAAACGAAAATCTATAGTATACCAGCTTTATAAAAATCAGAGTAACATTAGAATTGTTAAGAAAATTATTTGTGTAAAAGGAAATATTATTGTGAATATACCATTTGTTTATCATAGTGTCATTATACACAAAGCTTTTTATTAATTATTCATTACAATATATAACGCTAAAAATATACTGCACACTTATGTAAAATAGATGGAGTTAATGTTGGTACCTTGTATTACGCCCCAGAAGGCCTTAGCTTTTTGTCGCATAGACCTGTGTCAGTACTGCTAGTTAAAACTTTGGTGAGCGATATTCAGATAATACCGATTACACGGATGGTGAGTTCCTTAAAAATTCAATTCTATCATTAAGTTAATTTTAATTTGTTAACTAAGTATAAAACATGTTTATGTTTAGACGAAATTTTTGCGTACCCAATAAAATCGCAAGATGTCTTAGACATTTTCTCGGAATTACTAAGGATCACGCGATATTACGATTACCGAGACCTTTAACGACTTTGTGTGATTTATTACCATACAGTTATAGGTACAGTTCGTCATCATAATCGTAATAAAGTATAACTATTATGCTCCACAAATGACATAAAGGTCTGTACACAGTAACTATCCCTAAATAGTACTCGTATAAAGAATTCCCTGTTGCTTTGATTGTTCCCTTACTTCTTTCGTGGTCAAATAATGTAGATATGATTTTTATTCATTAATTCTATTTGGATTTGTAGCTGAGGTATTAGTAATGTAATATTTGTCGTTAATTAATAGAGAATTATTTTGATTTTAACAATTGAGATTTATATCTATACAGATAAATAAAATTGCTGTGTTAAGATAACACCCCAAAATAACGTATTTTACAATTTTTGTCCATCTGTCAGTTTGTTCCTGCTGATCACTGAAACGGCTGGAGCGATTTTGACGGGACTGTATTAAGAATGAAAGCTGATGTAATAAGAAGTAACTTAGGCTACTTTAATTAAGATTTTGTTATTTTTATTAATATAAATAATAAAAAGCAACTATTCCGCGCTGATGATATCGCGGGCACAGCAAGTGTTTTTTATATAAGTCGAGTTTCTGAAGTAAAACTATCAATACAATACTTACATTGTAGAAGCCTGTACAAAGGGATAGCTGCCAGTAATGGAAGCTTATTTTTCGACGTAATAAGATTTAATACTGCAATACAGTACAATATCACCTTGCTTTTAAGATTCTATTTTTTATTTGCTTATATAGATAATGAACTGTGAGATGGGTGTAATAGATGATTGATTACATCAAAATTTATAATTACGAAATTTGTCATCAAAATATCCTACGCTTTTGTTTTGTGTTGTCGTTAGTCTTCTATACACTTTTCCATATAAATTTTCCGTTCGGAGAGGGTGAAAATTTTATCTAGAGATTTCGATACTCTACTATACTTAATATAATCGTATTAAAGACTTACACATGAAAACTAGACAAAACAAAGAAAAAATGAATGAATTTTTGAACGAAATGTATTTTTGTACCGTAACGGTACAAAAATACATTTCGAATATTCTTTTTATATAACGAGGAGGCAATGCATTACCCACACCGCTAGGCACTTATGTAGGAATGGCTTTTCCATACTTACTTTGTTGACGAGACACATAAGCTCAGAGTACTAGGAGCGAATACCCACTAAAACCTCCCCGGCTGTCGGTCATTTCCACCGTCCGCAGGGCTACGGGAATTCGGTTGTAAAAAAACCATGAAAAGTACTAATATGAGTATGCTAAAATACATCAAACAATATACGAGTATAAGGCACAGTCAATTTTAATTTATAAACTATATTGATTATACTGAGTTGTCAGATACGGTTTCGAGTGTCAAGTATTGACAGCACCCCGACCGAGTTTTCAACACAATAGCCGCTCCAAAGTGAAGTGCTTTTAATATTGAGTACGTACTTTTTATTAATAAATATTTTCCATAAACTAACAGCTCATTTTCCATAAGAAAAAAGTAAGTAATTGGAATTGTATTGTGTGTTTTAATTAATCAATCATGTTATATTAGTGTGGATTTCCTGTTACTATATGTTACTATAAATTACATTCAAGCAACTGTAGTATAAATAAGAGCTTTTTCTATTGCGATTATTTATTATATTTCTTTGTCTGTATGTTATTTTCGGCTAATTTCTGAAACGGCTTGACCGAATCAGAGGTGGGTTTGATTGGTAGGCACCTGATGTTATAAAGCGACACTTTGGCAGCTACATCGTTCTTATAGTGTCATTTTATATAGATAAAATTACCGCGGATGAAACCGTCTGGCACCGCTGTTTATCCATACATTTGTAGCAAGATATAAATTTTAAGATTTGAATTTGAAATAATACTGAAACCTTCAGAATCATGTCGTCCGTCAATCATATATTTTTTATCAACGAATCCACATATCAGCATTATCTTAATAGCTATGTAGCTTAATTTTACAAATTTTAAGAGGGAAATGTACGTAAAAATCATAGCGGACCCGGCAGACCTTTCAAACTTTTTTTAAATAAGCTAACACTATCTGAACCGTTTTGATGAAAATTGTTTTTAAAAAATTATTACAATTGAAATGGCAGATCCAATGTAAAATATTCTAAAATCAACAACTACTTACAAATAAAAAAATAATTAAAAAATGATTTTCCAGTGGACCAAATTGTGAATTTAAAACATTCTCGAATTCCCTTAAACTCGCACACACAAATTTATGAAAATCGGTCCAGCCGCATAGGGGGAGTTTAGTGACAAATACACGGACAGAAGAAATATATTTATATATATAGTATATATTGAGATAATACCTACTGTATTATATATGCTTAACATTATACTCGTACTAAACGTTCGTAAGATAATATTTACCAAGCTAACAGCTCCATTGAGTTCAATCGAGGTTTTAAAAACATTTTAGATACACATTGAGGTTCGCCGTGTTCGAAAGGCTGATGAACTCGTGTTTCGAGGGTTGTCGGAAAACTTATTTAATATGGCCTTTTAGAAGTTTTTGGTTTCGTATTTTATTCATTAAGTTACTTTTTACGAGACAATTTACCGGTATTGCGATAAATCATCTGTAGGTATATTGTCAACTATACAATGTATAAATACCAAAAACATTATAATATTTATTTTTATCTTAGTTTAACTGCAGTAAAAACCCAAAAAAATGTCCTTGAAACATTTCTAAATTGAAAAACATTCTACCGAAGTACACCACAAGCTATATATTCACTTTTATATAAGGTTGTATACAAAGTGTGTATCTACCTTCATAGTAATGATGGAGGTGGTACCGCTGAGAAATTACAGGTCATTAATCTATGTTCAAGATTCATCAATTTCAACCAATTAACCCTGCTATTATTTACATAATATTTTGTTATTAATCGCGTTGTCATAGCAACGAATTACATTAGCGGGCAACTGTTATAATATATACTCTTCATTTTCAACGAGTGTAATATTTTTTACGTTTTATAATATCTCTGAATGCATATTCATATTTCTGCTTCGGCATTGTAGAGTATCAAATATATATTTAAACATCAAAGACAAACAAACCCAAATACCTGAAAAATAGAGTGATTATTATTTTATCATCGTCAAAATATTAAAATATTGAAGAGCGCAATTCAATACGGGACTCTACGTGCCTGAAATTTTTATTTGAAGCCAATGAAGTAATTTTCGTATTCGTTTCTGATGAATGGCTCTTTCAAGTATTTAATATACCGGTTTCTTTTAAAAGCGAATATCTATGCTTTAATATCGGTAAATAAGTATCGGCATGAATTTTATTTGTGTGATGTTGTGTTTTTTAGGCAAGTAAATCTTAATGATGGTATTATTCTTGTAGGTGTCCGTTGGCGACAGGAATAGCTTGCTTATAGGTGAACTGTAAGCTCGCTTACCTTCCTACTGTATAAAAAAATATTCTGGATGTTTTAACCTTACGTCCTATTTTATATATTATTTACTTTTAGAGATTGATATCAATAATTTATTTAATAAAATAATGTTTGACTTATGAGATTGGCGTAAGCTCATTGCAGTATCCATTTCCTAAATATACACTTGTAATGAAATACAGACATATAGTGCTTTAGAGTTTAGACTAGATTCAATGAACGAAATAAAATAAATTGAAACAAAAACCGCAATGCACGTTCGTTTCTTTAATAGATTAAAACGATACTGGAATTTATACAACAGCATACGAGAAGGTACATACTATATACGAATCATTACTTGCACATAGCAGTATCGAACACACAAAATACATTAGCGCAAGTGCTTTTTTCCTTGTAATAGTATTTGTTTTAACTATTCAACAAACCTTTTCAAGTATTCATTTAATATTTTACAGTTATTACGATTATTATTGACTATAAAATAATAAATTATTAAAATAATTAGCGTGAAAACAGAGCTTTGTAGTATTAAAGAAAGTATACAAAAAGAGATCGTATCTCGCTATTTAAATATTTTAAGTTGATAAGTTTTTGAATATAAAAAATCAGTCACAGTTTTATTTGGACGGTTACCGAGTTCGCACGGTTGAATGTTTTAGCTGCGTACGCCTTTAAAAGTGATTTATTATTCTGTCTGTATTTTACTAATATCCTTGTCGACAACAGTGTGACAGCAGGGCAACACGCAAGTTCTAACAAGACCTAGTTGAAGGTTAAGGTGAGGAATTATTAATATATTTATATACTTAGTGAGGTACTTAGCCATTGTTCTTTTAGTAAAAAATATATTAGGCATTACGCTAAAAACTATATACCTGCTTTGAAGTAGTGTAGCCTTCGAAGTTTGAAAATCGAATAGATCGTTTGGAGGCTCTTCTTTTTTTGTACTGTGTGGATTTTATTCTATAGTTTACACAAAAATCTTACCATAAATCTAACAAGCTTTTTTATGTAATTATAATTTAATTGTGTCTAACTTTTTAAAAATATATTCAACTTGTCAATGATAACTGTGACAAGAAATATATTATAATTAAACGAAGTTATGTTTTTTATTATGGTTTTAAAATAAGAAGAAAAATAGTCCACATAATTTCAATTTAAAGTTACTAAGTTGTAAGTTTTATTAGTAGTCTAAAACTACTCTTCGCCTTACGTTATTTAATTGTGTATCTTAACTCTGTAAGTAACTTTATCAGAGATCCTTAATTTCATTGCGGACCCCAATTATGATAGTTAACTTAAATAGAATTTTGAAAATCTATTGGGACAAGGGAAAGAAGAAGAAGAGGAATGTACTCGTATCCATTTCACTATAGCAATAAAGAATAGCTTTATATTATTATAGAAACACTTAACGCTCGCTTCTTTATTAGACGTTGTTAAAATTATGCAATAATCAATTGTAGGTAATAGGCTAAATAGTTCCCCTTGAAAAGTTAAAAAAATCAACGTAAGAATGATGACTGTGTGTGTTGGAGCACAACCTTTTTGAATGGTTACCATAAAAAACTTTAACTTAAAATTACTTTCATGGTGTTTCTTCTTACAAAAACTGTAATACGAGTATGATATAAAACGTAGAGTAAGTTGCGCAGGTCAGCTACTTTCTTATAAGATATACAATATGATTTTCCGTATGACAGCATCAAATCAGAAATACTCATTACTTCACTTCACGCCCTTTCTATCTATGATAATAGTGACCTAGTTGGAATTTGTATGTTGCTAGTTTGCTACTACATATTAATACCTGCATATCAACGGACGTAGGTACTAAAAACATGTTTAAATATTCTTTTCAGCCTGAAATAAAAGAAATCATGTATATAACTTTAGTACTGCAACGAACATGAGGTCGTAAGTATTTTATTTGCGACCTAGGGATGTACTTTAATACTTAATCTTGTAAAACTAGACTATTATGTAATATATGAGTATTTTATACTTATAATATATATTTATACGTATATATGTGAAAACGCAGAGAGGATTGTAACTTAAATGTTTTATGGTTGTATATTAAAATACGAGTCTTAGTACTCCATAACAAGTAATTAATAACGTGTTTCAGCACGTAAAATGTATAAAAACATAAGTAGGAACGTTTCGAAGTACTGCAAGTACCAGGTATTTTAATAAGCTGCATCTAATTATAAAAATCATGCAACTTACTCATCAAAAATAATTTGTACAGCAAAATTATACCATTAGTCGACTGGTAAAACATTAATGACTATGTTTTAAACGTTAGCCCTGGATAGTTTAACGGTTTATACTAACCTAGTATTTAAAATGTACATGAACAATGCGGTTGTCGACGTCATCTACTTTGCAGTTATATTTTTGATGCTATTGCGCTTGCACGAATCATAAAGGAATGAAAGGATACGCAAACCTAATTTTATTGCAGTGTGTACATGTTGTTTGTGAAAACAGTAAATTATGTGCTTGTATTACTTGAAACATTTTCGAATTAAAATACTTTGCGATAAAATATCATTATGGTAAGACTTATTTCCGGAATAGTTATTAGTAATTAGCGTTATTTAAAATAGCAAATAGTGAAACAATTATGCGTCCTCTATCTCTTTGCAATCTGTGAAATGGAGCTACCAGTGTCATTTATTACATGTCAACGTTATTGTCAAATGTCAATCGAAGATGTCATAATTCATAAACGTTTGTTTTCTATTTTTTGCAAACGTAAACAATTAACAAATCTATTTTAATGAATTTAAGGTTTTTATATTATTTAATAATGAAGTATCCTTCTGCATAATACTATATATTTTTTACATTGGCTTTACTATATACAATCAATATGTACAAAAAGTTTTTACAACAATTAAAAGTATGCCTTAACTTTTTCCATACATTTATTCCTATATGAAACTGATTTTTAAACAAATTATATTTTCATTTGTTTTAGACCGTACTTGAAACCGGGAGTGTGGGGAACGCGTCGTCATCTGATGAAGAGTTGGAGCAGTGGGAGCAAATATTCATGATGAGAGATGAAAATGGGAACAGCTATCACGACAAGTACGGTTTTTAACATATTATGTAATTATAAACCATACAAAAAGCCAATCTTATAAATTTGACCTTGCGCGGTTATGTTTTTTTACATGTTTCAGTCGAAATTGCAAAGACATTATCATTTGAAAAATTAAATAGGCATTCTTTTTATGACATGCGAAATTTACCGCGGGTTAATTTTTTAGGAGAAAGAAACGTAGCATATGGTGTCGGCCATCATGCATTCCTGTATCAATAGTGATACTACTGATAGTATTAGTAGTTTTGGTGCCACTGTTGGATCAACCCAACATTGCACAAGTTTTGCCTGCAGCCCGGGATTTACATTGCTCAGATGAGTGTAGGTAAGGCTACTTATTTTATGTAAAATCTCAAAATACCTTTTTGGAAATGTACATTGATAACAATGAATATCTTTTATCTTATAAGTAATATACTTGTCTTTGTACTAACAATGTATCTATTGCTCTTCTGTTGTCTTTGAAAATGTTATATATAAAATTACTATAAAAAATAACTATATAAGCTTTTCATGAAATTTAGTTCAATACATAATTGTATGTTATATCTTATGCTCATGTATCATAATGAATTAAATATATTCAGATATATAGAAAAACAATTTATGTATTTTTTGCAGTACACAGACAATATTCTATTGTAAAAATCATTTTACAATTTAAAAAAATGGCTTGTATTTATTTTCTAATAATGTAGATCTATTGTTTAGTTTCAATTTGAATTTGAGAATAAAGAAAAAATAAATTGTCTCTACGATTAGAAATGTGTCATTGTGAACAGCTGATTGATTACAGATTCATATTCTTGACAAAATATTTTAAAGAACTATTCTTTTGATTTTTATAACAATTCAAGCTATAATTATAGAATAAATATTTGTGTATTATATTTCACAGATTATCATTAGTAGAGAGTATACCAGAGGGTCATATGTATCCGCCTAATTCAACTCATGCCAATACTAAAAATGTCTGGCTAGATTTGATAGACGAAGCTCAAACCTCTATAGAGATAGCGTCTCTGTATTGGACACTTAGGTTTAATGAAGAATATCCATATAATTCCTCTATTGAGGTAAGCTTTTATTGTTTTTGTCTTGATATAGTTGTTAGGGTTTTAGTAAAGACATTCATTAATTATCTATGTCATTGTTCAATTTTGTCAAGTCACCCTTGGTACTATTAAAACAGTTTTTATATATTTCTTATACAGGATTTACAGTTTTAAGAAAAATACTTCAATACGAACTTCATGGTATTGACTGCTAACAAAAGTTTCAGTTTAGAAATTCCCTTATACAAAGTAATTAACTACAGTGATTTTTCTAGGGTGAACAAGTATTCCAAGCGCTTCTCGCTGCTGGATTGAAGAGGAATATAAAATTGAAAATTGCTCAAAACTGGCCTTCTAAGTCTTTCCCTAATATAGATACTGAATATTTAGTTAAGAAGAAGGCGGCGCAAGTGAGTGGTTTTATATTTTATCAAACATCGATACACGGGTATGAATGAATGAGATGAGAAGGTAAACATGATTTTTAAACTCGTCTAATTCATTTCGTATTTTTTTTTCAACCAATTCAAACCTAACTTGAAACATAAGGTACAGAAAATTTTTTGTATTGTTTGGATTACATTATTTTTAAA
>JAOSYY010000015.1:9923438-9934699 GCA_025727935.1 Hebomoia glaucippe
AAATTGTTATTCTTTGCACAAGGAAGAATAAGTTATACATTCTAATATTATAAATACGAAAATTCGTTTTTATACTTTTCACACCTAAATTACTGTATTAATTGTCATAAATTTTACTACATATTGAGACACGCGACAGTGGATAATTATAGGCTATTATTATTTGAAAAATTAAACGGCGGTAGCAATATTTACAAGATGCATTCAATTGAAATAAATCTATAATATGTTAATGATGTCTTTATCAACCAGACAACGTTGCAAAAAATAACATTAACGTTTTTGTATGCGATAGGAGCATACAGTTCACCTATTCTAAGCCATTCGCCCATGGACACCTCCAAGATCATTATTTCTGGAAGTCGTGTTAACAATCTTAAGGCCTTAGCCATATTACATCATGTATAATTTTTAGTGACGTTCTTCTGTCGGCCTTTTTTATTTAGCATAAGTGAAGTCGCGGACATATACTAGTTTATAGCATATATTTATAGTTGTTGATAAATTGATGTAACGATATTTTCATTCTATTACACAGCGGAGCAGTGGAACAATTTTCAAACACTAAAACTGTAACACGTCCATTAAATGTGACATATGAGAGTAAGAAAAACATAAAAGGACATTTGCAAAATTATTTGTTTCAATGACGTTTTTGTTTCTTACGCAGTGCTGACGGAATATGAGTTAGCTAATTTATCTCCGGTTAAAATATTTCTTTTTGTATATAAAACGTAGTACGGTAACGGTGAGTTCCACATTTTCTGCATTATCAACAACATAGCGTTATAATTTTGTTATAAAAACAGTGTTGTTTGGTATCCCGAGAAATAGTCTCCTGTAGTTGAAAGTGGGTGAGTGTTCTGTATAAAACTATCTGACTTTACCTATCTAATTATCAATATTTCCTTTTTTTGAATATAATTTCGAAGTTTTTTATTTAAATTCATACTCTTTATTTAACACCTTATATATTTATAAAAAAAAAACTAATTCTCCAAAAACGTCATATCCAAAATTAAATTATACAAATGTTTTTGAATTACAAGTTTAAAGCAACTAAATACATACAACTAAAAATAATCAATAATTTTCAAATGTAAAAAAGGAACAAAGATATCTATAGTAATATATCTATCTCTTTCACACACTTTATAAGAAAGTTTTGTATATGTACTATACTGACCTGGTCTCCTTCAAGGGTAACGCAATCTAGGTGGTACTGTTTGCCAAGTTCAGTAGCACACTCCAAGTTCCTGCAGATCAGCGTCTTGCCAAAGATGTACTTCATCGCTTTCGCGTATTTTGGGTCGTATTTCAACTTCTGTACCATGGCTATTGCGTTCTACATAACATATATGATAGATTAATATTAATTTTAATTAACAACCCATGAAAAAATGACACCTGGTCAAAATTACAGCTAAAAATTAATCACGTCGACTTTTATAACATTTTCCATTAAATTGATAAATAACGCTTATAAAATTAAACTTACATTATCATTAGGATACACCATATCTCTAACTTGTAACCTATTGAGAGGCATAAAGGTGACTTCTCCGGGTAAATTCTGTCTATTCATCTCCTTCAAAATCTTCGTACCCACTGTATCAGACTCCACTATATGGTGGAATAATCTGTTTCCCGCTGTCACCTGTGTAAAAACATTGAAGTCACGATTTCAATAAATAAAGAATAATATATTTTCTTCAATACACAAATTAAAAAAAGCTTTATGAATGATAACATAAGTTTTAAATCTATATTATAAATAACAATCCGGCCTGACTTTCCACGGATAACGAAATAGATCATTAAGAGTGTTGAAAACTTTCATCCCTTAAGATATAATTACACAATGACAAATTTGAATTATAATTAGTTAAGTAGTTTTGGTATTTCTCCCGGACCAACCGTGACGTGAGATTATTATATATACAGTAATTTAATTAAGTGCCTATTAAATTGAAATATAAATATGTTTTTACCTCCACAGCGGTGTAGATAGTCTTGTCACAGGTGAAATTCTCTATAACCGGCCCGTAGTACTGGGTCGCGATTTTGGCCCAATCACCACCGCGCTCTTGGAACGTCTCCAATACTTTGCGTACACTGTCACGTCCATTAAGGATTGGCTGCAAAACAAACACGTTAAAACTCATATTCAATTAAGTAACAGACTTAAAATCAAGATATTGTGTAAATAAATAAAATATGTAATGTAAATATTAAAAATAGAATAGCCACAAAAGATTTTGAGTTTGATGACAACAAAAGTTACTCCAAGTCTAGTAAGTAAGCCTAGGTTACTCAATTAATTTGATATCTGCCATTGAAAGTTCTATCAAATTGGTTTTGGAACATTGTCAGGAAGAAACAGACAAAAATTAGTAATACGTCTACGCCTTACGTAAGGTATACACTACACGTAATTTTACTTTAAGAAATCTTTAATGTGAACACAATTAAATGTTAGTCTGATATTATAAGAAGAGTTTAGAATACTTCAACAAAGATGTCTGAACCAATAAAGTATCCATACACACATACACATATAAAAATACCTTTCCAGCCATAGATCTTAGAGCCTGATCGGCCTTCGCCAGGTCTTCTTTAAGTGACGATAAATTTTGTGTCAACGTCGTCTCTTTGCGCCACAGTTCACTAAAAAAGGAGGATTTAGTTGAACATTTTTTTTCTATTTTTGATTGCTTCTTAGAACAATATTAGCTCACACATGGCCAACGAGAAAAATCAAACTAACATTTACTTAGGGTCTTAAGGTTGGCTTTACCGGCTACTCCCTGCAAAAAAATAATATGCTTACACACAACGGCCGGTGCGTAAACGCATTAAAAATAGTAAAGGGTCTAAGATTGGCAACGTGTCTTCTAGACCCCTGATTTTGAAGTAGTCCATCGGCGACGCTAAACGCTTACCATTAGGTGATTTATAGATATACTCGTTTCTATAAGCTATAAAAAAGACTTACTTTCTAGTACTTTGTTCCTGATCTTTCCTCTTCTTACACTCATAGTATTGTTTATTATGTTCGTCGATGGCAACACGCTGCCTTTCCATTTCTTTCGTCAGATCTTCTATACGTTTTTCTAGTTCAGTCAATTTTGTCGCATCACGGCGTAAATCATCGCGGAGTTTCACTTCGTGGTCTTTCTTGTCCTTTATTTGCTTGCTTAAAGATCTATAGAACAATATATGGTATATTAATCAAAGCTATGTTAGAAAAAGTAACATATATTTGGTTTGAAAAATTAAGCGCGACATAAGCCTAACTTGGATCCAATTTCAAGTCTTAAAGAGGATTACTCAATTTATTAGTCTATATTTAAAAAAAGATAATCTATGGGTTTTATTATGAGATTCTAGTTGAATTCTAGTCTAGCTTTAATGTTCTATTCAAAATGACAAATTATAAGGTTCTTAAAAATTTTCGCAAAAATAAAATAAGTAACCTTATAATTCCTTCTCCCAGAAAGAGCGAAGTCGCCACTAGCAATTAAATCAAGAACAGTGAAAAAAAGATACGACATATTTTTCTATACAATAACTTACTTCAATTCTTTTTCAATCCATCTGTCCCTATCTTGTTTTGAGGTGAACTGGGTGCCTCGGCCCTGTTTAGCATAAAGCTCTTGTCTCTTCTGTTGATTAAGTGCAAGTGCACGCGTACATTCTTCCTCGCGAGCTTTCATTTCTTCATATTTCGGTTTTAATTCTTCTAACTCACGTTCCTTTTCCGATATTTGTTGTCTAAGTCGGTCTAATTCAGCCTCAGCTCTCTCCTACAAAATTAAAGCTTTAGTTTTAGTTTTCAAAAATGTACGCCAATAGTGTGAAAAAACTACATGGTGGTGGACACTGACACTTTCCAAATACTTTAAAACATCAATGTACCTTTAATATATTCACTTGATTCACAAATAGCTATAACAATTTGAATCAAATTCCACTTTTGCTAAGGGATCAAAGCTATCCAAATTTAATTGAATGCTAAAGATATTTTTGTTTTTAAAATATATAGCGCCATCGCGTGAGATCCTTAATAACCAGACTTATATGTATATTTCACATCAACTTAATTTATACATATAATAAATCTGAAGAAACTGCATATCTGTATATTTAAAGAACCTATCAAAAAATTATATGATCGACCAATAGAAGTGGTTGATAAAATCGTCGTGAACATTAGCGAAGCCGGCAAAAACCTAGTTTAAAATAATTCACATATAAAGTTTCAAACCAAATTAGCCACAACACACATTTCGAGTGTAGATGTGATTTTCTAATATACCTTAGACTTATTATCTCCATCCACGTCATCAGTAAGATCCTTAATAGCTAATTCCAATTTAGTCTTTTCCCGTAGCAATTGCTGTTGTTCTGTCGACAATATATCCTTCTCTTCTCGCGCTGCAGCTACGTCTTTACGCGCCTCCTTCAATTTTCTAAAATTATGAACAGTCAACATTGGTGTTAAATCTCTATTACCATTTATCATTATTCACTAAAAATGTACATTTGACTTGAAAATGATTTCAATAAATGAGATTTTTTGTTGCTTGTTGAAAATTATGGTAAGTAATTATATTAGTATAATAGGATAAATAGAAATGCCTCTTATAAGTGTCTAGATGAATCTTGTACTATCTAATTCGAATAGACGGAGATAAGCAACTTTTATGAGCCTAAAATATTTTTATACACGGGATTCAATTATATACAATGGCCATAGATCTAACAAATTGTGCGTTTGATAGAAACCTGTTCGATTCCCTGACATGTTCCTGTGCTTCCCGCACTTGGTCTGCATAGTGTTGTTGTTCTTTTCCACTATTCGCTCGCATTTTTTGTAACTGTTAATAAAATATCATTACTAGTGAAATAAACAATTCTAATAATTAATCAATACCTAAATTCATTGCATAAATTAGTGTACTCACATCTTCAAGCTTCCTCTTATTTTCTCTGTGTTCTGTGTCATAAATAATGAATTCCAGCACGCGCCGCGACTTATCCCACTTCTGATATTCTTTTAATTCTTCTTTCTCTTCTTCGAGAGTTTTCAATCTTTCTTCAATTGTTTTTAAAAAGTCATTTATCTTTTCTACCTGTAAAATAAAGAATGTTTAGACATGATCACGTAAAAAAAATTTTGGATAGTATGGAAATAATCATTATTCCTAATGTAATATTCATAACAGCAGTTTCATATATCATAATACACTTAGAGATAAATTATTACCTTTCCAACGGTCTCTTTTAGAATAGTAACAGATTCTTCTCTACGCTCATCATATACTCTTGTACCTGCTACTTCTCTCAATAATTTCAATCTATGAGAATCTGGAGCTATTGCCATTTGGTTTATCTGTAAAATACATTATAAGCACAATGGGAAATATACAATAAGGCATCATGTAATGATTGTGATCATACATAAGCTATTTGTGATAACATTATTAATAAGATGTAGTGTACATTTAAGGAAATATAATTGTAATTATGTATAAACACACACAAATTAAATTGAAAACACTTCTTTATACTTCAATGAGTCTTGAAATAACCATTTATCAATTTACTGAAATCTCAATAAATATGATGCATAGCATTTTTTATAAATATCTCAAATTAAATGGGAATAAAAACATAGTTTATAATAAAGGTGGCAAAGTTATCACAAGGATTTTTTAGAAAATAATTTTAAGCTATGACTAAAAAGTTTATTATATATGTTCAGTCCTACCTTTCCTTGCTTGACAATGTAGTATGGATTTGAATTAGATAGACCAGCACTTTCAAGTAAGTTTAAAACTTCTGATCGTGGAACAACTTTTTTATTGAGAAAAAATTGATCTTTCTTCGATCCAATAACTCTCCTAAGAAATATTTCATCTTTTTCAATCTATAATATAAAAAAAGAAAATTTAACTATTTTATTCTATATGCACATTACACTTTTAACTAATACATCTTACTTTAAATATTAAGAAATTAAATCTCACAACTGACACCACTTCAAAATATTGATAACCCTTTATTATTATATATTAATACATTTCATTATATTTCATGTAAAATTATAAATATGCTTACTGGTATTCTGTTATCAGAGTTGTCAAATATAATTTCCACAAAGGCTGAAATCACTCTGGGACCTGTCCCTTCATGTAACAAAGCCAGTCTCTGTTCAGGTCGGAGGTGTGAAAATTCATCACTCAATACAAACTGAATAGCTACAAACAAAATGCAATTAATATTTTAAAGATCTTGCTTATTCGTAAACTTAAATAGCCTATTTTATATATGGAACAGTAACAGCTCCACTTATCTATATAGGTACTTACCATGGAAGAAGTTACTTTTGCCTGATCCATTACGTCCTACAACTACATTGTGCCTTTTGTCAAATGGCTCAACTACTATTTGCTCACGATAACTTTTAAATCCCTGAATAATAACCTGTGAACAAAAACAATAAAATAAGTAGTTTAAAACAAGGTATGAAAGTTGTAAATGCTATTTAATTTTTACATTTATAAGTTTAAAAGTTGATATATATTTTTTACCTGTTTAATATGCATTTTTTAAAGCAAAACAAACAACAAAAGTTAATATAAGTTATATTTAACAATACAAAAACTGACGCCAAAATACATTGACCGCCATTTCATTTGTCAAACAGTCAAATCTAATTGTCAAGAACTTCATGCCGCATCTCCTTTAATGACAGTGCCATAGACAACTAACTAACTTTTACACAGATAATATAATCGCATAGATTAACAATGTAATAATCAATATTTGAAATAGTTCTAAAACTCCTATTATACATTCGAAACGACGTTCAGCACGTCATATGGACGCCAACTTCTATACCGAAAGGACACTGTATTTCCGCTACAAAACCTTGATAAATAATTCGAGATGCAACAATTATTTATTTAAAATGAATTTCGTGTTGCTAATAAATAATTAAAAATACTGAAATAACCAATTTCATTATTTTCGGATATAATAACTCTCAAGTTCTTAATATAATTTCCTGCCCCAACAACAATTATTTAAAAGATAAGTTTTTTATGGCTAATATCAACTAAATCACACAATTGAATTCGGAATGGTCGAAACGTAATAAATCATGACGTTTTAAAATATTATATCTAATGAACAATATATAATATGATTAGTATGTTGTATAACCAATTTACTAATTTAAATTTGACAGATTTTTCTTAAGATTTAGACTACATAAACACTAATCACTGTAGCGATACGTACACATATGTGAAAAGTGTTTTTAAATGTCCGGTTTACCGTAATACTAAATTAAATTTTTAATCACATTTTTGTCCCGACCTTTTGTAATTCACGGAAAAACCAAATACCAGATATGTATAGTGATAATGTATTGTGTAAACGATTATTTTGGACATTAATATCCATTTAAAATTGTGAATTATGATACAATAATCATATTATTAAAGTATATCAATATATAAAGGATGTATTATGGATATTCTTTATCGTGAGAATATTCTATAGTAATTTTGAGCCCCACACACGTGTAAAAACTTTTCATATGTACGTTATTCATAAATTATCAAATGTATGTACAAAACCGTCTCTATATTACTTAAATTTACAGTCTATTAGCACTTAATTACATAATAATGTGTTTATTTTGTGCCTATTTACCTACTTCAATATTGATTCTATGATCTATCATATTGAATACGTTTTACATTATATTTAAAACTAATAGACGTAAGGTCAAGGTTTTATTAAGTTTAAAAACTAGAATTACAAGAAGGACGTTATACAATCAAAAATTCCTATTTTTATTGAAACTAAGACACTTTGCATTGCAAATATAATAGTAGATGGCCTCAGTATTGTTATACATACGATATAGTAATTTAATCCTGAAAATCTTTACAGGTTATTAGACACTTGTCGCCAACTAGTTATCAATTATTATTAAAAATATACTTCAATAAAAACGTCTTAGTAAAAAAAACTTGCCTTCATAGGCGCAGCCCAGCTATAACCGGTGTTAAAATGTAAATAGTCATATAATATGAAATTTGTATTAGCGTCTGATAGCAATGCTTTACATGCTGGTTATATTGTAAAAATATATTACACGTAGTTATTTTTAATAATTGCATTGGTTAAATTGTCAATATTAAGTGCTTACAGGAAATATGATAATCAAATTCGACATAACGATGATAGCGTTATTTTCTAAAACGCAGACAGTCGTGACCTAGCAACAGGTCGCTAACTTACTTACTTAAGGAAAGTTTCATATTAAAAACGTCCTCTAAAGATATATCCACTAAACATGTTAAGTAAAAGTTCCGTGAATTCGCATGTCCACAATGTTTCAGGTATTGGGACATTATTTGCATGATATCACAAGTAAATTAATATACAATGACAGGTTTAAGTAGGTAAGTAGTAAATAAGTATGGTAAAAAAAAGAACAAGTATTTGGGTGTTTTCGTACCGATATTAATTTGTCCTCAAATAAATTAATAATTATAGAGATATTCATATTCTGTATTTGTACTTTTGAAACATTATTGTTTTCTTTTAATTAATTAAAAAGGATTCGTATTACATTGAAACTTTAGTTTTAAACATTTTAGAGGCTCGGGGATTCCTTGCAGCAAAAATATAGTAGATACGTCTAAATATACGAGTATAATCCAAAACACGATTTTAATTAAATGAATAATTATTAAAAAATTTATAGCACCTCTTATAAATTAAACATTCCCGGAATTCTAATATATCAATCAATTTTATCGTATAGAATTTTTGATTCGCATAATTCAACAATATTAGTCTTATTGGATGTTCGTATTGGCAAAATATTTATTGCCCAAGGCATTAGCGTCAAAGTCAACGAAATAAGGAAAAAAAATTAATGAATTAAAAAATTAAGCGTTGCATACACTCAAAGGTGTCCTCGTCTATTATATATTGTTATATGATTGTTTATTTTAATAAAATACCAGGAACTATTTACGTGAATTCCTAACGCGATGTGTGATGGCGTCAGTACCAACTTGTAAGTTTCCAAAACACTTAACACTTATAAATGTTATTTGCCGTACATATTCGCCAAATCTTTTAAACGCGCTAAATTATTTTTAGTTTAGACAATTTATATCTTATCTAAGAGCACAAAAACATTATAGAATACCAATAGATTTCTATATTATATTTATTTGGTGGGTAAAATTCTCTTATTTTAAATTTGTTTTTTTCAAAATGTAACAATTATTTAAAGAAAAACACTGAGCTATGCATTTTAGAAGATCTTAACAATTCACTGAAATTTTTTAGACCGATGGAAATTTGTCATAGCGTCCAAATTAAAGATCGTAAAACCTTTATAATTACTACCAACTTAGTTTTGATAAAAAATGGCGTAAACTTTTCAAGCATAAACATACTAAAACGTAATATTATTTTGTCCAAAATATAGTTTAGTGCTAATCTGCTGATATCATGACGAAGGCTAGACACAATCTGCACATAGCTTGAGGTCATATGAAGAATGTATAAAGTGTAGATGTTAAGTGGAACTAAGGTTTATTGGTTTTGCAATACAGTTACTGACCAGGGAAAATCAGCCTAAATCAGTACGCCGTCACACTCAAATATTCAGATGATATTATTGAATTCTTTAAACAGTGATTTACATGTTATTCACATTAAGTCTCAGTCGTTAATTTGCGCATGAGATCTATTTATTTTCGAAAGCTCAAAGTATATAGGTTGGTCAGTGCGTCACGATTATGTAATGTAACGATATCACATAAATAAAGATATAAAACAGTGATGAAAGGTCACGTGAAATCATTATGTACCATTAGGTAATAAAATATCTTAGAAGTATCTAATAATTACATTCAGGTATAAAGATGTCAGGTTTTGTAGGTAATTAATTAAATTATTGAAGCCTTAGGGGTTTTTTTCTTTTATTTGTCTATCTCAAATATGTTCAAATTGTATATAAGTATAGTAACTCACCTAGTTTGCGTCGAAATTCAATAATATTTGTTCTTATCTCGGCAGACATAACAGTTCAAACTTTCTAATGGCAAACAGTTTTACATTGTTTAGATATGTAAAGTACTAATATTCAAGTGTGATTTGAAATACTAAATCTCTTCAAACCTGTTGCAAAAATTATATACGTATGTATAAAAATAAAAAACCGTTTAATGGCATTTTCGACCTTTTATATCAGGTGACTTCTGAGTGGACACGTGCCGTAAAATCTTATTCCAGTGATCTCTAGACCTTTGTAATTTCTGTGATAAGGAATGTGTGTTCGCTTTTTGTCTGTTGATATCTGGGGTCGTCTGGTTAATCGGTAAATCGTATGAACATTGACCTAAAAATTAAATATCCTTGTCTGGTACTGTATGTGAATATTGCAAAACGCGATGTAGTCGTCACGTAAATGTAAAAACATTTACCACATCTTACTAACTTGAAGTAAGTTTTCTTTGTGTCGTGTTTTTGCGAATGAATTGAATTGCGTGACATTTAATTTGGCTTGGACGTATCATGTTTCATGGTGTCACATGAGAACAGTCTCCAAGGATAAGCGAGTTAAATTGCCTATATCTTTTGTTGACGCTAGTATTGGTTTCAATGAGCGAAAATTTCAGCTTTCTTTTTACTTCTGGTTGTCCGTACTTCACATTAGGTCAGTATATAAGACAAAAAGCCACACTGTACTTCAACGGCATGACTAACTTTTTGGAAAAAATGTGCCTGTATTACTGAAGACGATGAATGCTAGTATGGGTATGCCAGTTTTCGATCGCATGACCATGGCTACTTACTGTGCATACAATTTATATGTCAAGGCAATAAGCTGGATTGATCTACAATACACTTATACGTCTCTTAATAACAATATGAAAAGAATCTTCAACAGGCAAGTAAGAATAATATCAAGATTGACTAGTATAAAGATCAAGCAAAAAATGAAAATTCCACACTCGTTTTGTTTATGCAATAATGCCACATCTATGTATCGATTTATATTGTTGTTTATAGTTTATATATAAGTATATATGTATCATCGACCTTAATCAAACCAGAACTGGTATTTGATTCATATTATTAATTATATTTTAGCGAGATGTGACTTCTTGGGTGGTTTGTCTACGTTTTAACAAATATTTTAATTCTACATCTCTATA
>JAOSYY010000015.1:9934799-9949506 GCA_025727935.1 Hebomoia glaucippe
TTTGTTTTAGAAATTCGATTAATTTTTAATAATATAAATAATGAACGATAACTTTTCCGCGTGGAAGACGCCGCGGGCACAGCTAGTATGTAGAATAATGTTATCGCTTAGAAAAACAATAATTTTATCTTCATAGATTTATTGTGATGGGAAAAACAAATATGAACATAAATAAACCTTATATCTGTCGTTTTCTTTTGTCTCTTACATAAAATTAATTTACTCAGATCTTGCCTAGAATGATATTAAATTTTCGAGTAGCTACACTTTTTAGTATTATTGATTACGATGACTTTTCATTTTGCAAATTTAATCATATAAGTACCTATTTGTACTTGTATGATTAAATTTGCACCATAGATTTAAAAATAAGTGACTTAAAATGAGGTTAGTTCATTGTACACAAGATAACTTATAGTTGGTAGGTTAAACTTAATATTTTCATTCGAAAGTACACGGATTAAATTAGCAAAGAATACTTATAGCTACTACTCACACAATAAATTATTGGAATTTCTATGTAAAACGATAACGTGACTTTGTTTTAGGACAAAATGTGCAATAATCAAATTAGTGCCAGATTTAATAAATTATTAAATGTTCAAACAGAAAAATCTTTATCGCTTTCCATAATATATGAGTTCGTATTGTCCTGTAATTCTGTTTTAAAGAAAACATTTTATCGTGGAATACATTTATTACAATTTATAGTACATTCTTTTGTAAGGAAAACCCATTTTTGCATTTTCCTGGACTTACACATAATTTCAATTAAAATTCTGTACGGCCTCTTGGATACACAACAATAAAAATTTACTACATAAGGAAAACCACCAGATTGCTGGAAAGTACTCATGTAGAAATGTGTGCCAAAAGTATATGTGGCAAAATGGACTTCAAACTGCCAAGCGTTATATAATATAAGCAATTTATCAAATTAAGCCAAACATTGTTTATAAGCGACCTACAATATGGATCACAACCCTCACCTCACTGTCTTTCAGTGTGTCACCAAAGATGACCAAGCCCACACTATAGACGAAGTCAAAGACACTAAAAACAGGTTAAGAAATAAGAAGTCATCTAGAATAGACAGGATCTGATGAGAATTACTAAAGTATGCCTGCCGGTTTGAAAATAGATTACTTCAACTCATAAATCTGATCTAAACCATGAAGACGATGCCTTATGTCGACGAAACCATCGCAGCTCAAAACTACACTAGCTGGACGATGTCAAACAGGACCTTCAAGTTTTAAGAATCACGAACTGGAAGCAAAAAGCACAAAATATAGATTGGAGGTTCTCACTCGACCAGGCTAATGCAAATGAACTGTAGTACGTCACTTAAAATACTTAATAAATAATAACTTCAAGCTTAAAGCTATGGTTATATGGTCTTTGTTCATATATTTCTAAAACTGGAAGCAAGTGGTCCGAGTCGGTAAGGTCACCCCGACGTTCTACCTGAAAAGGTCGGAGGATTCAAAAACTTTCGCACTGCGCCCTTATGCAAATTTTTTACATACTTATTCTCGCTGATGTCATTTACAACATCAAAAATATATACAGCATATTTAAATATGTTATCCATATGTATGGAATAGTGGCCTAATATCTAGGCTAATATGGCTGACGCAACTCCATATAAATTAGAGTGATGGTGCGTTCAACGGTATCGAGCTTTTAAGTTATTTTATTACCAACTATGAGTGAAATATCACTAAAGCTACAAAAGGTTAAAGGATCATATTTGATAATAAGTTCAACGATATAATAATATATTGCTCTGTGGTAATACGTAATGTAATACAGCAGACAGTTCAACATTGTCCATTGTAGGTTGTAGCGGACTCACTCCCACCTCACGCTTGCTTCGTGTGCTTCAGTGAAAATAAAAAAACTGTGCCGCCAGTCGCGCCATGTGCAGTTTGCAATTACTTTACGGCTCACTCTTAAATTTTTGCATGACCGGATCAACAGTTGAATAACCAATCCGGTTCTAAAATGCAGCATCTGGAACAACAGATACTCTATACGTATAATATAAGTAAAAACAGTTCTGAGAAGTAAAAAAAAAAACAATAAATCAACTGTATAAATTCAGGTCATCGAACGCAAAATGCTGGTTGAAATTCCGCATTATGAATGTAGTATGTTACAGTATATTATCCTTATGATCTAAATACTAGGCTATTTGATTTCACGGAAACGAAACATCCTTTCACCTCCCTAGCATTCTAAGTAGGCATCCTTGACCGAAGCGTTCTAATCACTGATGTCCACATACTAATAATTAACAATGAACAAAAAAGGATGCTATTATAATCTGTGTAATTCTCCGCTCACAGTATTACTCTTTGGTTATATCTGTAAAGAAGGAACCAATTAGGCCAATTTAAATTCACAACTTCAAATATTACAACCAAACAAACGGGCGTTCCATTTAAATGACGTATGTACAATAAATACCTACCTATATCGGGAAAAAATTGTTAGACGAATGTCGTACGCGCGCAGCATTCGTACAGCCGCGACGTACGCTAAAAGATGCTGATTGCTGTGTTGTTATTTTGAATTAGTTGTTTGACAGCATCCGTGTGTGGCAGTCCCGTGAATTAAATATTCGCACATCGCTAATTTTTTGCGAAGTTGCCTCGTAGTTTAAAAATTAAATTAAGATGACAGCAACAGCTGCTGTTCAAAGTGAGGGAACGAGTGAAGTTTATAAACAATTAGACAAATTCGGGAAGTTTCAAGTGTTTCAATATATATTAATATGTTTGCCATTGATGATGGTATCGATGATCCACGTGAACTACATCTTTGTGGCTGAAGATGTCGATCACAGGCAAGTTATTTGTATTAATATAATATTAAAATAGGACTAATTCAAAGTACAGTGGAGTCTCGAAATTTAGTAATAAAACAAAATTTTAACAGGCAACAGATATTATTTCTTGAATATTGGTAAACCTTGGAGTTCATGAATGCACAAGTGGGCAACGTTAAATAAAAGTTGTTATTTCCAAGTTAAGTTTAAAATAAAACGTCAGGCGGTGACTCAATTCCAGTTATCATTGTCTGCGAACTCCTAGTTATCATTATAACGTCGAAAATATTTATTGCGAAGAGTAAATGAAAGAATGTTCAATGTTTCTGAATTAAAGTATTATATATTCTTTGAAAAGTATCTTTGCCAATCAACAGAAAACCATAAATGTATTTTTAATCAGGAAAATTAATTACGAATGATATTATGACTTACCTATAAATTCCTTCGAACTTTCTAGTTACGTATTAACGATATTTGAATTTCAATATTCAACTTTCGCTGAGGATAAGATTTTATATATAATCAAAATGTTTGACATAAAGAATCTGATAAATTTTAATTTTACAATAAAATCTACAATATCAATTAAAGATTATTGACAAGACACTGTTTTTATAGCAGTTACATTGAAACCATCCTTGAAACATTAATTGAATAATATAGCTTTAACCTACTTCGAAGAAAAATAATGAAAGAAGCGGTTGGAAAATATGATTAATAAATTGTGTCGCCTTCAAAGTATGCCTAAGCCATCTCAATCTTAATAATGCGTAGCATTGGCTACGAAATTGCCTCACTTTTTTGCTACGACTTAATTTTTTGATGACGTTAGGAATGTTTTTATGGCGCCAGTCGTGTCTGTATCTTCGCAATATTAAATTGGATAATTTTTTAATTGAATTCAATACAAAAATAGATCTTACTCAATTTTATCGTGACATTACGTCAATATAACGTCAATCAATGAAAGTTCTAGATATAAAAATGAATTAATACGTATTCTTTCTAACAGCTGTGTTAATAGTAATTATATGTTATATTATTAAACAGTCTATAGAAAATTAAATGAAATCAATTTTTCAAGCTATTACACGATGAATTGGAACGGAAATATTGAAATAAAATATTCCATTGTTTTAACCTTCGCAAGACTAGTTTGAGTAAAATATTAACGTTTCACCTTTTCATAAGCAAATTAAAAGTCATGTGATCAAATCGCTATCTCTTTCAATGTATTGCACTTGTGTGCAAAATATGCCTGTTGAGCTTTATTGAGTTCTGTGAACTCAACATATTCGTAGTTAAAGTTCGATCTTTCCTGACCAAAGAAACCTGCTTGATGTGCATATTATTATTACTGCAGTCAGCTTTTACTTTCGGCTTTGTTTACAGCTATACTGCATGTGTACTCACTCAATACAATCGTAGTTTTGTCGGGAGTTCTCTTGACATTATAGGTGGTTGTAGAAAACATTAAGTATAAAAGTATATTATATTTACACAAGCTGAACCAGCATACGTCGTTTTGCCACATAAATATATAAAATTTAAGAGTGAAAATTTGGGGTGGTATGTTTTTTATGTGCTGTATTATAAAATAATTGGAAACAAAAATATTGTTTAAAAAATAAGAAACAAAATTAGGGGTGGACCACCCCTAACATTTAGGGGGATGAAAAATAGATAGTAGCCGATTTTCAGACGTTCTGAATATGAATATAAAATTTCATTAGAATGGGTCGAGTCGTTTCGGAGGAGTATGGGAACGAACATTGTAACACGAGAATTTTTTAAATTACATATACTGAACTTAAACCGTCTTCGTAACTACAAAAACTTTTTTAATATTCACATACATGTTGAGAAAAAACGGCGTATGAACGTAAAAACATGCTTTACAAGGTACTTAGATACAATTTTATGTTAATAGATGTGTGATGCGATCATGCCTGTACCTTCATAAAAACTGGAAGAATTATTTAAAACCACGTTTTTTATTACGAACCTTTAGTGGGCAAAATACAAATTGACAGGACGAGGACGATTAATGGGGCTTCGAATTACATATTTTGTAATAAAAAGGAAATCGCAAAGACATTAAATAAACTACACCATTAACATCCTTTACTTTTGAATTTTATTCGTTCTAAGTAGCATTGCACAGATACATATCATTATGTTAATAAGCAAATAGGCGCCGGACCACGGCGGCCGGACGGCTCTAGAAATAAATATAAATTAATAAGTATACCTATTTAGAGAGAGTGTAGTTAAAGGACCAGTCTGTCTGGTTACTACGTGCGCAACGTTTATTTAAATTCCAAGCAACTCGTTAAGTGACATACCAACTTGCAGAAGAACATTATCAATTGAATCTCATTAAGGAGGCTGTTGGCTTTTTATAGCTCTAGGTTCAACGGTATTATAAAACTAATGCTGAGAACTAGAAATCGACTCGCAGTTATAAACTATTTTTATGATACAAAAAACTATATCTAAACAAATAATAATTAATATCGAAACCTTCATTAAAATTTGTTTTATAAATGTAGCTCTACAATTTGAAATTATAAAGAAGATAAGAAATAAAAATCACGAAACAGGACGAAGCATGTTCAAGTAATCGGTACCACGCCGAAATATTAATAACAAAATGTATTGCCTGACACCGATTGTAAGACAATTAAGTGGTTATCCCGATAACATAAAAAATATATGCGTTTCTCAAATATCTTTGCATTATGAACATGTTGATATTTCTCTTAACTGCGTTTATATTTTTTAGCGACTGGGTCAATTTTGTAGGCTGCTTTCTAAACGATTGCACTGACTGCAAGCAATTTACTGTTGTCCTTAAAAGTTCCGGTACCCATCGTTAAAATAAGATCTTAAAATAAAACAGTTTTTAAATCAGGACTTCCAAGAATTGAAGCGTGGCATTTTAAGATAAAAAAGCCGTCAGATCAATTTATAAAATGTTATTCCCCTTTTTTTTGACGCGTAAATTACTAAGAGATCGGTTAATTCGCAAGACAAAATGATCTTTCTCTTCTAAATTACACTGTGTATTTAATAGTCACTTACTTGCTAAGCACATGCCAACAATTAAGGTCAATTTGATGATGGATATGCTGCACCTAAATGGATCATGATAAGTAGTATACACGCATTTGTTAGTAATTTTAATAGAAGTATTCAAGGCTCGTGTAATAAGAATACGATGAGTAAATTCCTGAAACTTAACGGCTAGGGGCGCTGTTATGAGTTAGTATTTAATATTCTAGATGAATATTAATCATTAGAGGAGGATAAGGTTATCCCTATGGATCTATCGTTAATTCAGTTCAAAGTTGACTGTTAAAAAAAACTGGAAAATCAACATTTAAATGCCAAACGACTCTAATCCTGGTGCAATTAAACTTGTGAAAATATTTTAAATTTGCTGACATTGGATAAAGATTTTGTTTTTAAAGTGTACTACGTAATGGTATGTAAATTCCCATGTAGTGAGGCCTTTATGAAGCTACATATAATATACATTTTAATAATATTAAACATATATTATTTGTTTTTATCAGTTCAACTACCGTGAATATACTGTTGCACCCGGTTGCACTCGGTTATATGTATGAATAGATATTTTATCTCTATGACTGATAGAAAATGATAAAATAACTGCTAATGAATTGTTATAAATTGTATGTCTATTAATAATCTCGTATATCTTCTTATGGAATTAGTAAAAAGCTGTTTCATGACAATATTAGACGCCTCTGTATTAAAATTACACACAGATAAACATCAATTTTAATAATTTGTATACATAGACATAAGATTTCCCTGTGATACGATTACAACTTATGTTAATAAATCTTTCAAACTATGCGTACCGGATTAGTTAAATAACATAAACAGTCCAGTAGCTTTGTCCTTGCGAAACTTATCAGAGATCAAAATACCCGTGCCGTGTGCTTTATAACGGAAGATGACTCAAACACAATGTTTGTTATTGTCACCAATGAATGAGAGTATCGTTACAAGCTTAAATGTACATTTCACACGGGTTTTAGTTTCAGGATAAGTAAACAAAAGAATTACCCGCGCAATGTATTTCCGAATACTCGAAATAAAAATAAAATAATGTTGACGGCAGAATGTTATTTAAATAATAACTGATGATTCTAGCTAAGACCTTAACGTTGGCAACGTGTCTTATAGTTCTTTGAGGTGGCCATTGACGATAGGGACTGCTTACCTTATGCTCGTTTGCCTAAAGAAAGATATTAAAGTATGTTTTTAAGACAGTGCGCTCAAGTACGTTTTACGAGATCACGATTGCATATATACTCTTTGGTAGCTAACATTGATATAGCAAAAAGAAAGTATTTTTAACCCAATACAGGACAGAGATGGCTCAGTTAACAGAAACACCGACATTTCTTGAATAACTCAATATCTGATAAAATTTTATACTGAAAAACGCATTTTTATGGTAATAAAATTGTTTACCCACTTAACAAATATTCTAAGTGCGACCATGATGAAAGGAAACAATTTGTCCTCATGTACGAATTCTTTAGCAAATATGCGTCTATTGTCGTTCTATTTAACTTATGAATAAACAAACACGCTATGAATGTCTGCTACTAATTACCGCCAATTATCCGTCGGTGGTAATGAAAATCTGTAGAAATGGGTCATGGATGTGGCGAACGCTATCATACAAAATTACATATATCATATGTAAAACTCATAAATGTTATAAGAACTCTCTTAAATAATAAAAATATTGTGAATTTTAAGAAGGCTATTACGGGATAGGAATAAGATAATGTTAATACGAGAAAACCGTTCCCAACGTAGTCCAAGAATTACCATTCATGATTCTACGGTTAGTGACATCGTCCTCTGATATCTCAAACTTGTATACTGAACTTACTTGAAGTCTATGAATAAAACAGTTATATAATTACCACTTTCGCCTCTTATACATAAAAATAAAACACTTTCATTGAAAATTAGAATTCTGTAGTTAACTCCCAATCTTCGGTGAATGGAGATACACCTAAAGTCAATCATGAATTCGATTCTTGAATTAAAGATACATTTTCATAAATTACCGACGTATTTGCAACTTTCCAATGGGTAATGTTTTTTGTTTATTTATTATTGTTATCAAACAAACGTGATTTTGCCATTAAAATATACGCTGTTATAAATTGACCGCAAAATATATTTGATACTTTTAAAAAGATACAAATTTATTAATCATGTTGTGATGAGAAGTAATTTTTTATTAAACCTTCGCAACATTATATGTACCTACTGATATCGAAACGCATAAAATAGTAAAATAGTCAAATAGTCTAACAAAGCATGGTAAGCCAAATTTTAGTAATACCTAATTTGCACTAATTATAGAAACTTGGCAATAGAATTAACGATTTTCCCAACTTGGTCGTCAACAAAATAATTAAATTATTACCTAAGCTTGCCTTGAATTCTTGAAATCGTCTCGGTCAACCACATAAATTACCAAACAAGGATAATAATTTAGAAGAAAAAGTTGTTATCTAATCCATTCTAAAGCATTTACATGTTCGACAAAATCCTAATCAAATAATAAATGTTTTTTTTTGCGTTGGCCTCGACCTATCCTTACGTCTAGATGTCATTATTTAAATTTGGTTTGCTCATTAATCATTTATTTTGCAGGTGTCGCGTTCCAGAATGTGAAGATGCTAATCCATCTGTGGAAATACCGAAATGGTGGCCTCAAAATGTCGACGCTAAATGTTTTCGACCAGTTCTGGACATGCAGCGATATAATAGATCCTACCAAACATGTTCAAATAACACGTTCCTTGAAGTATTGGAAGAATGCCACGACTGGGTTTTTGAGAATAACAATTCGATAGTTGCTGCGGTGAGTTTGAGTTGACGTCGATGATCAGGTTTCTTGGGGCCTCTACGAAAAGTATTCAACATATATGCAAAATGTACCTAACTTCTTTAAAACTACATTATTATTATCGATGTTAAAATAGATGTATATATTAAACATCTAAACAGTCGATAAGACAGTTAAAAGTTTTTTCTGCACAATTAATGAAGTAAGTTCGAGAATTCCACGCTTAGAAAAATATATTTGAACAATAATAGATATATCTTATTAGATAAACAAAATAATAAATTGCTTAGATCAACTTTAAAAAATAGGTTGTAGATAGATAGATAAATTAATTACAATATTCTATCAAAAAGATTAATTATATTTATCTTTTAACATAATTCACTTAATAAAAAATAGCAGAAAGCCTCTTCGTACGCTTTCTCGGCTGTTTTTTGACGCGACAAGTTGCTCGACCACAAACTTTCTTCGCTTTAAGGATATGACATAAAAAGATTAAAATATTTAAGATAGCCTGATTAAATAGATAACTATCATGTTAGTGATGAAGTTATGAAAATAAGATATAACTTTACTAAGTATTTATTTAATTTTTAGATAAATCCATACTAATATTATGAAGCTGAGAAGTTTGTTTGTTTGAACTCGCTAATCTCAGAAACCGTTAGTCCAATTTGAAAACTTCTTTCAGTGTTGGATAGTATATTTATCGAGGAAGGCTATAGGCTATATTAAATTTTCAAAAAAAATAGGGTTCCTAACTCAAAGTCCAATAATGTAACCCGAGGTGTAAAAACCTAAATGAACGCCAGCGACTGTGCTGGCACAACCTAGTTAGTTCATATGACTCTACAAAGTTAAACGTATAAATACGAGCAAATAATTAATGAGTAACAAAGCAGTACATATGTGAACGAACTGCGATTGTACTATAAGGTTTGCTTTAAATTAATTTGCGTAACTAACTGGTTTCTAAATAAATGGAAAACGTTTTTGTATGAATTATTAGAAGCAGTACAAACAAATTCAAATTAACGCCGATGGTTCTTGATTTATATTAATATTACGTTTATTCAAATGAGTTATAAGGAAAATGAACATCGAAACCGCATTTGTACGATTTGGGATGCGTAATAATTAATTAGTTTCGTAATGATAACTCTAACATAACCCTTTCACATGTTTGCAAGCTAGTAAACAATTGTATATAGATTCATAGTTATATATAAATAAATCGTGTTCATGCCGCAGATGTTTCATGTTGTGGGTTGGAAATACCAGTCACAGTTTTGGTATCATGACCACAATAATCATCCTTTAAGTACCCGAAAAACAATTTATTTGCGGTTAATATTCAAAAAAGTGTTATTTTTAACTCTAGTTTTAAGAATTGTCCTGAGACACGTAATATTTGTTTTGATACATAGATTCATTGGAAATATATCAGACATGTTCTATGATTTCGGAAGTAAATACCTTAATAACACAATATAATAAATATTATATCAACAAGCACACAAGATTTATTTTTAGAAGGATTGATAAACAAAGAGTATAAACCTGGCACAAGATCAGAATTAAAATATAAATACATACAGTAAATAATTCGTTACTTCCTGTTTCTAAGGCTTTGATGGAATTACTTAGGTAGGTTACCTAGATTATAAATAAATAAATATTTACACAAACTGCTGTACGTAATATTGGCAGTAGGATTAAAGATATGCATTGAAGATATTCTAGTAACATGAACAAAGGTCGTTGGCTTTGAACTAAAAATAAAATAAGTTGATTACATTTTTGTTTCGCCGTAGTATTCGCGAGAAAGCGTACATTTGGAGAATTTGTAAATTAATTAATTTTATTATTATTACGATATATGTTAGCCTACCTAGTTAGTTTTTTTATTAATAATTTATTAATCGACTATTAGTTGGAAAAACTAAAGCTTTTTAATATTATCTATTATAAAAATTTAAATTTAATACATCGCGGGTGTGATTTGACATACTTAAACTGTAGATATAATGTAAAGCTAAAAAGTTGTCATATATTTAATTTAATCGTTAACATAATTAAGTTGTGCAAGATAGCCAAAATACACAGGAATATGTTTTTATCTGCAAAAATACAATCTAAGTAGGTTAATTTGCATAGGATTGTAAAATTATCAAACGACACATTTGTTTATATGCGATTATCAAATTAAAGCAGGGAATTACATATTTATCAATGTAATAATAAAAATGTTCACACGGTAATGTACACCTGCGGTTCAGAGAACGACATACGACGTAAATTCCAGCATTTAGTAGGGCTGGCATATAACATTATTGTTGACACATTTTCTTCTTAGTGTTACTCATTGATAACCCTCAGGAGTTTATTCATAGAACATTTCCCGGTTGGATTATCAAATACTTGTGCCAAATCCTCTCTGATGCAGTCTTGACCATGTACAGGGTTATACTAAAAATACGGAATCGCATATTGTTTTTCGTAACTCATACGCCAGTTGAGGACATTTTAATTGAAAATTAAATGAAAAATATAAAGACAATATATAATCATTTTTAAAACTATAACTTTAATCTCTTAAGCTAGTTATTTTAATTAAATCATTTAAAATTATTACTCTGTTCCGGTATGAACGTATCTCCATAATATTTATTTACTGAGGCTTATCAACTAGACACGTGGTTTATATTATATATAAACTTACATTACTAAGTACCTATAATAGAGAATTAAATAAAATCTTATATGAGAACCCTTACGCCTGTCATATTTTCTTAATAGCTATCTAATTGTGTCTTTTAAAGGTTTATAAAATAAATCTGTTTAATTCCAATTTTTTATCAAAATCGATGTATTATAAATTGTCTCCAAAGAACAATTTCATTTGTTTATGTACTCAATATCTCTTCCAACCTAATTATTCATTACTGATAAAAAGCAAAATATTTTGCTTATATTAGTCATATATTTTGCTTTAGCTGTGGTCATATTATTTGTGATTTATTCCGTATATGGATTCTGAGAACACCGGGGAAATAAGACTTAAATGAGATCTTGTATTTACGCTTTCAATATTTCACTGATCTAGATAACACCAAAAAAACGTGAACGAGAATTCAGAATTACTATAAACTTCATGAATGAACCCAGCGGTTCTTATCATGACATGTCATTTGTAGTACTTTTTATAAAAATACTTTACGATTAAATCTACGATGTTTTATAGAGATTTGTAATAATAAGATGTAATAATAATTTTGTTTTTTTAATTTTTCAGTTAAACATGGGTTGTGAATCGTGGAAAACGACTTTAGTCGGTTGTATTCACAACGCTGGAATGATAGTATCTATGTTACTTACAGGATGGATTGCTGATAAGTAAGTTCATTAATTAATTAAAAAATATTTACTATAAGCAGCGCCCTGCGTTTTTAGTGATAACATAATATTAGACTAAGTTTCTTCTTATGACAAGAGCTCTATCTGCCAATGAAAGTTACGTCAAAATTCTTCGATATGAGGCTATGCATAACAAAACGATAAACAAATATATTATAAACCTGTTTTTGTTATATGTACCGAATACATTTATATGCATTTAGTAAATCGCTGTTATTTTGACATTTCAAACATATTATATTTAAAAATGTTAATTTAATTAATTATGCGTATCTTATTGTAGATCATAAAGTATTATGTATCATGTATAACTTTGCGACATTAAAGACGTTTCATTACGTCTGCTCGAGTTCTAAGATAACATTATCCTCAATTTTATAACCATATCAGTATATTTAAAATGAAACCAAAGCGGATCTAGTGCGAAAAATCTGGGCTTATCGCAAAATTCGTGATGTGAACGCAGTAAATAATTACCTACGCAAACACGACCGGCGACGGAATAGTATACGTCGTATACGAAGATATATTAAAAACAACCATAAATTACCTTTATAAATCGACACAGACGATCATTTTCACACCTTTTTTATTATTATGAATTGTTATTAATTAACTGAGCTAAAAATAAAAAATTACGGTACAAAAAATCGACTAAGTAATGCTTTTTGTGCCGAGACGGCGTTAGCTTATAAAGAATGACGGTCCAAAACTTTTCGTTCGAGTTTATTTCAATAAATTATCTTTGTGTGTTCACGCTTATCATGCAGTGAGACAGAAAGTCCTTTGTGCAAATGTAGATATAAGTTTGCGTATATTTGCAAAACAAAGGTTTTATTAGTCATCGACAGACCAGCTGAGGTACACTTGATAGTAGATGATAACTCAGTCCACTTTTACTCAATAATATGGCATCGACTATTTTTATTTCGAGCATTCGAAAATTCATAGCCTTAATCTGTTGTAAGGAGCGGTGCGGAATTGTGGAGGATTATCCGATGTACTATAATTTTCCTTTGTGCGACACGTATTTTTAAAATAAAACAAAAAACGCCTGACCGGTGCCTACTGATATCTGAATTGTATTATCATATGTCATTACCTACTCGTACCTTAACATCTTTGTCTCACACGGCATCATGTATACTTAAAATCACGTTCGGGACTTGATTTATACTTATAACTTTTCAGAATTGAGGAAACCTTGTGAATTGATAACATAAATCGTTAAAACAGTAGAATAAGTCTGTAATATTCAAAAAAATGTTACACTTACAATTTTTTTTTAAACTTAAAACATGATGGTTCTAAATTGTATTCAGTGTAATGTTAAAACAATATATATAACAGATTGTTGATATCAATGACTTCTTTTATTTTCAGAGTCGGTAGAAAACCTACAATAATCGTATGTTCCATCGGAGGTGCTATTGGTGTTATTAAAATATTTATTACAAATTACTACGCCTACCTCGGCGTGGAATTTCTAGAATCAGTTCTGGCGTCAGGGCTTTACACTGTTGCTGTTGTTTTGTGTATGTATCGTTTTTTTGCTCTATTATCACTGGTTCGTGTTCTTTGGAAATATAATATTTCTTTTTTATTTCTTACAGTAATTGAAGTCGGCGGCGAAAGTAAGAGAGTGACGGCAGGCGTTATATTTTCTTACGCCGTTTACGTTGGAGAAGTTTGTTTTGCCTTTATAGCTTTGGGATTAAAATATTGGAAGCTACTCATCATCGTTGTTTACTCCCCTATGATACTATTTATCGTATACGTGTTCCTACTAAGAGAGAGTACTAGATGGCAAATGTTAAGAGGAAAGATGGATGAAGCTAAGGAGACGTTAAAAATAATTACGAAAGTAAATAAGTTAGAAGTGACTCAAAAAGAAATCAGTGAAACGAGCAACGAAGATTTACGGTTTCAATTTAACGTCGTGATACAAAAGGAAAAAGAGAAAATGAAGGATATTTTGGCATCTAAGGAGATTATGATCCGCTTATGTGTGACGTCATTTTGTTTCTTTGCCTCTAGTTTTATTTATTACGGCTTAGCCGTTCATTCAGTATTGTTACCAGGAAATAAATACACAAATTTTGTGTTGGCAGCTCTTTCTTCTTTTCCTGGTGACTTAATAGCGTTATATACTTTTAGTAGATTTGGAAGAAAAATATCTCTGCAATGTGGTTATATTTCGTCGGCAATCTTTTTAATAGCACAAACTTATTCCCCTGATGGTAAGTGTATTTGAAAATTATTTTATAGAGTATTTTTAAATTAGCAGAAAAACAGTGTATAAATCTTATATCTAAAATAAAATAATTTGTCAAGGACCTTTGAATGATGTAATAAGACCGAGGTGTTTTCCATTAAGCTTGCTGTGAATAAATATCTACAATAAAAAATACAAAACAGCACATCATGTTGTAGTGTGCGTTCGTTAAATAAGATTCAAGCAAAATGTTTCCCGTATACAGCTGTCATAATATCAATTAATATACTTACATTAATTGTTTCTGTGACAAATTGGTACTACATTT
>JAOSYY010000015.1:10013839-10026010 GCA_025727935.1 Hebomoia glaucippe
GATGTTGGCCGATTCTCATAGATACCGGATAAGCACAAAAAATTTCATCAAAATCGGTCAAGCCGTTTCGGAGTAGTATGGCAACAAAAACTGTGACACAAGAATTTTATATATTAGATATTATATTTTATATCAGTGCACAGTCAACCAGTAAAAACTGTACTGTATACCCGTTATGTGTTCTCTATACCACGCCCTGCAACTTACAGTGAAATAAACTATCTAATATCATATAGTGAAGTTATTTGAATACATTAAGAAAATATATTATATATATGTAAATTAATTCAATTTACATTCATAGATCTATATTTACCTTCAATGTCACATCCCTAAATTCCAGTTATGTCATGATAGCTCTGAATTTATTTGTAAACTGCAAACGCATAGTGAATGCGCTATTGAAAAATTTAATAGTACGCGCAAATCATCCAAGTTGCTACGATTGTCATTTTATTTGGTATTGTTTACTTTGTCACAATATGTTGATCGCGAACGCACGAAACAAATACATTGAGTGGTAAAAGTAGAATACGTGAAAACCAATGAATAATTTCAACTCTTTATTTTATTTTTTATGCGATACGAAGGCAAACGAGCATACCGTTCACCTATACTAAGCGATTCCTATTTCACCTATACTAAGGGATACCTCCGAGATCATTAGATCTAGGAGACGCTTTGCCAACCTTAGGACCTTAGCCATAGTATATAATTTATAATTTTTAGTGATGCCCTGCTGCTGACCTTATTTGTTTTTATTCGTGTTATTTATGTTAAATTAGTGATCGAAGTTCGACCATGAATTATTCAGTTTATTGGTCTACCGTACAAAATAATTTACTCTATCTAAATGTCAATTTTTCCTAGATTATCTTCCGCACCGCTGCCCTGATTTTTATGGGTCATTCATTGAATATTGTTACTTTTATTTTATCATCATGTAGGTCTTTATTAAATCAACGTAGGTAATAACGCGGCTCAAACACCAATATTATAAAACTGAAGACTTTGTTTGTTTGGACGCGCTTATCTTAGGAACCGCTCGTCCGATTTGAAAAATTCATTCAGTGTTGGATAGTGCATTTATTGAGGAAGGCTATAAGGTATATATTTGAATGTAGTCTTAAGTAGTTAAACTTAAATGAAATATTTTTAATCCCACCGAATTGATTAGATTTATGTTAGTCACATAAGCTAAGATCATTAACTTTCAATTAGATTAAAATTCGGAACTTCAACTTGCTAACTCGCAGTGAATTAACCCTTAAGCATATTCAGCGAGAATAAGTTCTCAGATCTACCCAAAGCCTAGATTAACTTGGCTCAAGTGACTTGGCCCAGCCCGACTTCGGCTAATAGTTAGCCATTAAGGTTTCAGTCGGATCATATAAGCCTTTTGTAGGCTTCTGCGACATATGAAACGAGAGTTTGAATGGGCAAATGTGATATGAATGAAAGAAACTTCTATAAAATTTTTGTATCTTCTCTATAAGGTATGTGAAGGATTGTATTAATATTGTCATTGACAAATAAATCCTTAAGTAACTCATAACGACAAATCATTAAATATACCTAATATTTATTTAAATTAAGTCAAATTTTACATATAAATCGCATGAAAATAATAGCATATTAATTTACAAGTCACAATCCCACATACAGACATACAAAGAGACTTTTCAAACTTATGATACCGTTTTTTTGTTTTATTGGTTACACTATTTGGACGTTGTTACCGAGCTTCTGTCATGAAGAACAAAATTTTTAAAACATATTATTCGATTTTGTCAAGGCTGTGAGATAGCGCTAGAATAGAAATATTATCATATTTAACTAAATAATAGCAAATAGATATCATAGAGGATAATAATAAATAATAGATCAGAAACGTAAGAACCCTTGAATACCGTAACGTACCAAAAATATGCAAATAAGGAAATAAATTCATCAGATGGATATTGAATTATCTTACAATTTGACTTCAATTACTGTTTTATCGAAGTTGTAAAGTCCAGGGTTCCAATATTATTCCTCCATTAACGTGTCTTTAAGTTTAGGTTCGTGGAACTTCACTATTCCCGATAAATCCCTTAAATTATTCCGCTTGAATAAATTGATTATAATTTTGAAGTTGCTGTTGATCTGTTGTATTATTAATTTGTTTGTTTCAAGTGTTCCTTCTTGCTGATCAAGTAATTATTGTTATTATTTACAACTCTGAAACCCTCCATTGTTTTGTGAAATAAGTTTGTACTAACTTTGGTATTGAGTACATTAATGTTGGATTATGTCTGAAACTTCAAAGGTCAATAATAAATAAACAATATTTATCTCAGCACAATTCTAGTATAACGATCTGAAGTACTATGTTTTAGTTTATAGAAAAGCAATTTTGTATGTGCAGTTTCGCTCGCGTTAATATTCATTTTGTCAACTAAATCTATTTGTTGATCACTAGAGAAGTTATAAACGTAAAAATTATTTATTTTATTAACTGGTTGTACGGTTAAAGTTGTATCAGCTGAATGCTATCAATTTAAACTGTGCGACATCCATATCATTTAATTTAAAAAATAATCTAACTTTGGTTTAAAAAATTACTTGGTTTCAAAAACATTTTCTGAAACGTTTAAAGAAAATTGAAAGACGCAATAAAAAGTTTAATAAATAATTTAACCCTTATCTTTTCAACCCCATTTCAAGTAAAAAAAGCTTATAACAGTCTCCAGTGACAAAATTAAACATAATTAACAAAAATGTACACTACACACAATTAGTTATAGAAATGTCATTTGCTAAGCTTAGGCTTGTCTGTGAGTCAATTTTTAAATAAATAATAGTTTTAGCTCTTTAAGAGACAAATTATAAAACAAAATATCGCATTCATAATATTACATTTAGCTAGGACATTAGCAGTAATAAAAATTAGTTTTAAAATAATTATGATCTATAGACCAAGTCTTGCATGGCAAAATACTGTAACCACGCTCCAGAGACCATTCGTATATAAAAACCACAATAATTTATATAAGGGGTAAACAAACCAATGTTCATTATGCAAATTAATTTATGTGCCTTTTGAGATTAAGCAATTTATTCATTTGTACAAACCTCTTATACCTACGTCACGCGTGTTACGTAGACTTGTCCTTTGTTGTGTACAAGTGCGCTTATGAATACGTTTATCCACTTGCTATAAACTATATGGGTTTATGTTTGAATTTGAAAACATGAAGTGTATCGAAGATGTCATGATTCTTGTTTAATATTAAAATAAATGATCTTTAAAAATATTTTAAAAGTCCGTAATACTAGTCCGATACATAAATTTAATACGAAATTCTTGGAATAAAAAATCGAATCAAAATAAATCCATACGTTTAGTAGGTACGGTGCCACATATATAGACGTCAAACGTATATCGCCCTCTATGTGTTACGAATTAAAAGTAATTATCGAATACAATATATATATTTTTTTAAAAATCTATAAAGGTATCTTAAAGAAATATTATCACAAGGTTTGGTGCTGCAGAAATATAATATAAGCGATTTAGAACTAAGCCATCCCTATTAGAATCAAGAAAGTTTTTAGAGAAACAAATGACAGACTACAGTTCAAGATTTATTGGACGTTTCATTTGTCTCTTGACATTTGAAGGTAGCGAAATACGTCTGGAATAGACCCCTTTTTGGGGCGTGAAATTGAATCTTGTTGCGGAAGGAGGGTGAACAGAAAACTTAAATATTTAAGGGATATTTACCATGAAACAACCTGATGGAAGTGAGGTATTAATTTCAGCCCCTAACTTAAGATTGGGATATATGAAGTCGTTAAGGTTTAGCAGTCGTTTGTACCATTTAACTTGCGTGTGTAATGAAGCCTGAACTCATACGAGTCTCCCTTGAACTAATTAAAATTAGCGGCTCGGTTTTGGTACGTAATTGTGTTGTCTAACTTCGTGATAAATGTATTGGAAAATCAAAAATTTCACAATAGGATATGTAAAAAAATAAATGTATAATTAAATAGATATCAATAAATTTGAATTTTCAGATTGTAATAATAAATTAACAGTTTTCGAAATACATATAAACAGTAGTAATAAGTAAAATACAATCTGTGTTGATATATTGGATAGACCAATTTTGATGAGACTCTCACTGGAAGATAGCTAATGTCTAAGAAGTCTATTAGTGATCGTTTTATTGCTTTTAATTATTGCTTTTTGCGAAATTATTGCTTTTAATTAAAACCTATAATCAAATGACAATCTTACAGGTCTAATTTTATAAATAATTAGCAATTGATAATTTTTTTATGTTTAATAAATGTAGCGAATTTAACCGCAAACTGTGAATGTATCAAAGAAATTAAAAGATATAAGTATGGTGATTTAAACCTAGATGAATTCATAAATTTATTTGAATATATGAGGTTCGGGTATATGACAATATTATGATTATAATCAGTTCACTATAACGTATTAGAGTGAAAACTTTATAATTAATCGTCCTTAGAACAAAGCATGTTAGTTTAACGCAGGTTCCACCAGGTAGGGTTTGCATGGACCCCGGGGACACCAATTTCATTAATCCTGTGGCTATGCGGTTATCAAGGAGGGGAGAGATAATGTTTTTAAATACACATCCCATTTATTATAGAGGAAGTGTTTAAACAGTTAAAAATAAGGATGATTAAATAGTTTAAATAATTAATATGATAGACAAATTTATTAAAGAATAAAGTACGAAATATCTTAACGAATTTGATAATTTATAAATTTATCTGTCAGTCTGTCTATTCTAACTAAACTCAGAAATCTATATATATAAAAAAAAGTCGTGTTAGTTACACTATTTATAACTCAAGAACGGCTGAACTGATTTGACTGAGGATTGATAGGGACGTAGCTACTTTTATATCATCACCATTATTTTTATACTCGTATGAAATGAACGCACGTAAAGCCGCAGATCATTGTTAGTCTAAAATGATTAGGCTTTGTGAATTTGCAACTTAATTACAGAATATGAACATGTTTATAATCACCTTTTAACATATTACAAACTGGATACAGAAAATAACTGGGCGCGTAATTTCGTAGCGCTCTGCTACGACTTCGTAGCAAACAAACAGTATTTGATCAAACCATATGTTGTAGTCTAAAGCGGGTAACGTCGTGTGATAAAACTAGTCTTAAAATTAAGAATATATACTAGCTGACCCAGTAAACCCCGTTTTGTTACATAAATATATAGGGTTTTTATTGCTGTATCATAAAAAAAAACAATGTTTGTCTAAAATTAAAAAAAAAATTTAGAGTTGGACACCCTTAACATTTAGGGGGATAAAAAATAGATGTTGTCAGATTCTCAGACCTACTGAACATGCATATAAAATTTCATAAGAATCGGTGGAGCCGTTTCGAAGGGGTATGTGAACGAACATTGTGACACGAAAATTTTATATATTAGATTTGATGATTTGACCATATAAATATGCCTATCATAAAAAGAGAGGCTGTTTCTGGTTCAGGTGTAGAGTTGAAAGTCGTAAAATAAATTCCAGCAAGAAACTTAAAGTCCCTTTGATAAACACAAGCTCCGGCCCCAAATTGAAAACAAAAAGTAAATGCTATTTCACAAAAATATAGGGATTTAAAGAGTTTCGCGGTCTCCTGCAGTCTTAGGAGATTATCTTGAAATATTTTCAGAGCAAGACGGAACGGAATGAAAATTATTTTTAAATATTTCCTTTGATTCTATAAGTTTTGCAAACAGGTGCATTTATAAAGTTTTCGAGGGATGAAATACAGTTCAGGTTGTTTTAAGATTTTTATAAGAGAAATCAAGGGATTTTCTTGAATTTGCCTCTTTCTCTATTATTGTCATTGTTCAATATTTAATTGAATGTTTACAAAGATTCTAAAATTAAATTTTTTAAATTTAATAATGAGAAAAACGATAAAAAAGAGTCTGATAATAATATATAAATATCAAATAAATTGAATAATAAGTTTGTAATACAGAATAAAAGCATTTTTAAACAAAAATTAAATATGTAAACAATTTTTATACTTTTGTGTGTGCCCAATTTTTCTGAAGAATTTCTGAAATAGTTATACTGATATAAATGGGACTTTCACTGGTTCATAACTAATATTATAAAGAATATTTTCGGCTAATTTTAATTGATCATGCGTCCTATATGAAATCTAGGCGAGCCACAGACAATTAATAGAATATATCAGATAATTTTTGGACTGAATAGGCTTCTGCTACAACGATCAATAATGCATTTCACGTTACATGAGCGCAGGTGAGTAGCATAATGGATACGGTAAATTGTTATCGTTATGTTCAGTTTATACGGTCATAATAATTGTGTTCGATCGTCGCAGTATTGGCTTGGACCTTGTTTACAACGGTGTTACTGCAATTACTAGTGTATTAACATACATACCTTATCAACATATAATATACCGGCTTCCTGCTTTTTGATAAAACAACTTCTCCAATAAGTTTCATTACTTCTTGGTTTTCCACAAAATTACCTCTATTTTCTTAATCATTGTTAATGTTATTTTTAATTTACGAATTTACTAAAAATGAACTTTATTAATTATACATTGGTGTTTTAGTTTGTTGTGATATAATGCCTCTAAAGATATAAGTATTAAATAGTATTCAAAAATTGTATAATAGAGCGTATTGAAAATCAATGAAACCTAACAGATTTTCATACATTATGTCTTAGAAACTAATCATGTCAGCATTCACACAAAAAAAAATCTCAGCAAAATTGTCCCATTCGTTTAGGTACTATGAAGCAATAGTCACGTCAAATTTAAAAGAAGGCTCTTTTTTCATCAGGGCTGAAGAATTGCAAATATCAGAATCAACAAATAAACTTACACTTCAGAAAGCTGTATATCAGAATAGTCTCCAATAAAAAAATACAACTGTGTTTTATTTTGTCAATCCATATTTGCAGAAAGCACTACACAATAGAATTGAAAGGATCTACACTAAAAACAGAACTTATTTTCTTAATGTTATTGATATAAATGATCTTCTAAGCATTTAATATAACGATTATGATAGCGTTCGCGTTACCGCGACGACATAATCACACGATTAACGCTTATCTTCAAAAATAACAGTGATATTAGCGCTATCAAGCCCAAAAGATTATTTAACTTTGTCCATTATGAGACGGCTGAGTCGAATTTCTGCTCGAAATCCTAATGGAGGCTAAATATCACAAAAGTTTTATTACGAAGATTTGATAATAATCTTTTTTTAAATGAATGTTTTTGTTTGGGATTGTGATACTACTTATTTCGAGATACAAAGTTTTAATGATTTTATACACTTGTATAATAATACAATTGAATTAAGGACTAAATAACGTGATATTCGGTGTACCTTCTGTACTTTTTATTCGTTTGACAATTTTATATATAGTTAGTTTTCATCGCAACCATTTTTATATCTGATATTGAACAAACATGCGTGTTTCTATGATATAGTCAACTACTTTGCAGAACCAACGTTCACCAATTGTTTATTTTAAGATAATCTTCAAGAAAACAACGTATTCTCATTTTATCACTGGTATTCCTTAAATGGATTATTACTAGTTGACCCAGCAAACGTCGTTTTGCCACATAAATGTATAGGGATGTATGTATTTCTATATGCTGTCATAAAAAAAGGGGTGGACAACCCTTAACATTTGGGGGGATGAAAAATAGATGTCCAATTCTCAGGCGTATTGAATATGCATAAAAATTTTCATTAGAATCAGTCGAGCCGTTTCAGAGGAGTATGGGAACGAACATTGTGATACGAGAATTTTATATATTAGATTACATTCTGACAATAAAATCTTCTTTTTAACTTAAAAAAATAATGTTCAATTATAATCTTTCATTTTTTTTTCTTAATTAATTGTTTTTTATGATTGAATCAGTCCTTAATTATCAATTTTTTATTCACTAAGTCTACTTCGACAGTAAGTTATGACTTTCTCATATAAATCTGTTTAAAATATTGCTTTTAAGAAAAATAGAAATGTTACACTTTGACACTTGCTAGCCGAATAAAATCCAACAAAGAAAAGGGAGTACGGATGTTTCTAGCGACATAAAAGATGCATCGTTAACCACTGTCACTGTTAACTGAAGTTGTGTGGCGGAATCTGCTACTCACGACTTTTCATATATTGGATTTTCATTTCTTACCTGTACAATACTTGTTGACCAGACACGTCTTTAGACATTTTGTATTTGAAAACTAAAATTAAATTAATATTTTAAATTAAAATATATATAATAAGTATAAATAATACATTTTTATCACTTTTTTAAACTCCGATCCAATAAGGCGTTATAGGTTTGACGTGTCTGTTGTGTACGTTTGTCTATAACAAGTTTATGCCCAGAAGAATGATTTGATTTTGATACGATTATTTTGTTTCGAATCTATATTATAAACAGATTGCAAAAAGTTGGGTATTTGCATAGATTAGCAAGAAAACCTATTAGGTATCTTTGTTTAGTTTTTTAGGATATCAATATTTTATTTGAGATTTTTATTTATCCGCTATTGCGCAAACGAGGCTCTTTATAAAATATCTATGAGTACGATTTATTTAATTGGTATTCCTTAGGTGGGATAGACGCACCATAAAACTGTAGCAATACACTCAGGATGAGATGTAACAAACGAGTCCTACCACGGAAGTATACTGAATAATTGAAGAAGCAGGCTCCCTTGCGTCGGAACGTCTAGCCACCAGATCGATACTGTCCAAATGTGCTGCTTATAAGCATTTTTATACACCTATGAATATTGGGAGTTACATAACTTTTATTTTATATTTTTAATTATAAAGCTTGCCCTATATAAACAAAAAGAAAAGTTTTTTTTATACAATTATCAATTATACTATATAATATATTTTTATCAAGATGTGTCTTGGTAAAAATTATACGACAATCGTTTGTATAAATAGTCCATCTGTCTCTTTGAATAACTAAAAATACCTTCTATCAAACATAGAACGTTCTTCCTTTTTGTAGTCGATTAGTAAATATACAAAGCACTTAAGAAATATTTTAAGTACTTCATCACATCACTTAGTAAAGTGTAATTATTGTAATAATGCGGTGGAAGGAACTCCTAATAATTTATAAGTTCCGTCCGAGTCACGTACCACCATCCATAGATAAAATAGTCGTGAAGTGCTATGCGCGTTTCGAATTCAGTGTATGATTTTCCGAATTCCCGAAATAAAATAAATAAGGCCGGCAGCAAAACGTCGCAACGTTAAAATGATATAATATGACTAGATCTTAAGGTTGGCAACGCATCTTCTAGATCTACTGATTTTGGTGGTGTCTATGGGCCACAGAAATCGCTTAACATAAGTGAAATGTATGCTCGTTTGCCTTCCTATCGCATAAAAAACAAAATAATAATATACTCAAATGGAGGTTAAACAGAGTCAAAAAACTCTTAGTGACGTATAGAGAAAAATATTAGGTCTTATTTAATTTTACATTCAACTCTCGCAAGTAAATTTTAATGAGTTCCGCTTTAACGTTACGATGCCACTTGAGTAGCAAATGGTAAGGTAATATTATATTTTCATGAAGTTGCTTTTAAAACTGTCCATGGAATTTATTCTAAGAGGAAACTTTGTAGATAGCTTGAATATTTATTTCGAGCATCTACACCTGCCTGCAAGTTTCATGCAGTTTTTTGATAGTTTATGTTATGAAGAAAGGTAAAGTGTGCCTTTCAAATATTCATAAGACTCGGATCTCACCTCGAGACCTACTTGCGAACTTTGAGCATCAAACACGCTTGTTTGTGATAAAAATTTAGATGCTAAGTTTTAAGTGCGTTAAGTTAAAATTTTTTGATGAAATATAAGCATCGGGTTACTTAACTTTCGACATAAAAGCTGATTAATAGATGCATCTTTTATATAATTTTGTTTAAGTGATAACAGCAGGGTTCAGTTTGTTGAACTTTTCCGGAACAGTTCCTACTTAGCTTCTGAGTGGAGGATTCGATTCCAACGTGATCTTAGATCTATTTAACTTTATTAATATTAAGTTTATTTGAACAATCCAACACGAGAATAAACGGTAAATATTATAAACGTTCAAAAAAGCTCTTCAATAATAAATTACTTTAAGCTTTGTAATGAATCCTTATCTACGTCAAAATATGGCTAATATTATTATAAAGATGTTGTCATAGAGATTTTTACATGACAAGATTCTGAATATTATATCACTTGCTTCTGTCAGCGGCTTCGCTCGCGCTCATCTTGATTTTAACAGCTTGAGTTGCATTATTGGACTTTTTGTAGGGATCTCTATTTTTTAAATTATAATATAGCCTATAGTATTTCTCGTAAAATGTCCTATCTACCACTGAAAGAAATTTTCAAATCGGACGAGCAGTTCCTGAGATTAGCGCGTTCAAACAAACAAACAAATTCTTGAACTCTATAATATTAGTATACATATACAGAGATTCTTTCGTCCGCCCAACCTGTACACAAGTTATTAACAGCTACTAAAACTATTTGCGACGTTGGCAATATTGCAGAATTTCGGAGAATATGGAGTTGGAAATTCAAGATTCATACCCAAAAACATGGCGAAGCGTTCCAGTGCTCGATTTTGCCGCAATTTTCCGTGCCACCTCACCCTTGGTGCTGGAAGCTATCGGCAATAAACAATAACTTCCAGACGAACGAGTTTCGAACGAGGATCTGCTAATTAGGGACATGGAAGTCGATCAGATAGAGCCTTTGATGCGAAATTGAAAAGGTGACAATGGCTTTCGTTGGCGCTTTCATTATTTTTCTTGCAGAAAAGTTTGATTTTCCTATGGACCGATATTAGCTTGATGATTTTCTACGGAGTCAATGATTAATATTTTATAACTTTTTTTTTCATTTATATTGTGCTAATTAATTTCAAAGAGCTTGTCTTAAAGAAATAGTGTTAAATAGGTATATCTATCTCATTGGCATTGAAACTAAAGAATATTTGAATTACCAAATATTCAAATCTGAAACATTATTTCATTTACAATTAAGGATTAAACATAATTAATCTACAAACACCAAAAATTATGTTAAATGGATCAAAAGCAGCTTATTCGGTTAAAATAATTCGGCAGATAGGCACGTCAAACTTACAAGGCCTCCCTTTTGCAAGGAAGGTTAAAAATGGGTTTAGTGAAAATGTTTTAGCATATATCCCAAAGCATAAAACAGGATCACATAATGTGCTCCGAGTCACGTCCTATTCAATATTATATGTAGTACTCGCCTCATCCGCGACCGTAAAGTATGCCTTTATGTTTTAATAATACATTTTTTTGGCACAAATAGACTTGCATCTCGTAAATGGAAAATGAATAAGATGATGAGAATATAAAACTCTATAGGCTCATTATTATTTGCATAATATAATTTGTTGTTAGGATTATGGAATGCTTTAGTTTGTTTTGTAAATTGGGAGAAAGGATCTTATAGATAATACTAGATAATATATATTAATAATTAGGCATTCAATTATAGTCTGTCAGATTAGATTATTATATGTTTCAGGTGGTACAAGAATTTTAATGTAATTCAGTAGTTTTAAAAAGGGGTTGTATGTATTTTTATATGTTGTATCATGAAAAATAAAAACAAAAAAAAATTGTCGAAAATACAAATGTTAAGGGTGGACAAACCGTATCACTTAGGGGTATGAAAAAAAATTCATAACAATCGATCAAACCGTTACAGAGGAGTGAGTGAGAAGACAAACATAGTGCCACGAGATTTTTATACGTAAGATAAAGTCCAATCTGATCGTGTATTAATCCAGTAATAAGGCTATGTAGTTCACATAACATTGAAAATGTAACATATACTACTCACTTTTATTATTTGATTTAATTTAACTAAGAATACACAGTGTATTGACAATACAAAAAAATACAAGTAAATATCATACATTGAAGTGGGTCCAGTTAACCCTCCAAAAAGAGTTGCACAAGATTTTTATATTTTATCTTCCATACACATAACAACTAAGAAAAAATACTCGTAATGAAACAATTAAAAAACGAACATCCCCGCATAGCT
>JAOSYY010000015.1:10109350-10120213 GCA_025727935.1 Hebomoia glaucippe
CATAATGAAATATAACTCCAGTTGTCACACGTTATAAAATCTTATTAGAATTATTGAAGCTCTTGTTAAATAAAACGCAGAAATATCGCTCGTTTAGTTTTAATAAAGTATTGAATAGATCGTGGTAATATTATAAAACTGAAGAGTTTGTTTGTTTGTCTGTCTGTCTGTTTGAACGCGCTAATCCTAAGAACCGCTGGTCCAATTTGAAAAATGTATAGGTGATATTATATTCAAGAAAAATTGGGATCCTTACTAAAGTCTAATAATGTAAATGAACACGAGCGAAGCCGCTGGCAAAAGCTAGTAACGGATGTTTTAAAGGTGTAACGAGATTTCTATGATTATCTTCAGAAAACTAAATTAACGATTAAATATCTGATTACAATTAAAACCCAACACACTACATTATATTTACTTTTTTTAAATTCATACCAGCTTTATCCCGCGACTTTGTTCGCGTTCATATTGATTCCTCCAACCACGTCTAGTTGTCTACAATTACTTATGGGAATCTTAACTGATTGTACAAACACGCAAATTCTACTGACTTATACATACATATGTGGATAAATATATTTTTGTACGTTGATTAAATGAATAATATCAAGTTATTTTATATACAGAGGAAGGAATAAAACACGAGAATTCTCCTATTTTCACAGTTTTAAAAAGTTCCCCAACGGTTTTGTGTACGTTCGAAGTAGCAATGAAAGAAATTAGGTCACACACCGAATTGAAAACGCAATCAAATGTAATAATGAACATCTAAGTGGCCGTTCACATGTGATATATTCTCAGAACATGTGTCGTAAGATGATGATATATACTGTAATATAAGCGACCCCTTTGTACTCGCTATGGGGACGCCATGGTTGACTGACGCGTCGGTGGTAATAACAGATGATGCTAATAACAGCTTAGGTCATTAAAGTTGGTTTGGAGAATACTGTAAACTGTACGCGGGTATTCCTGCCTATTCCAGCGATCAAAGCTTTGATGGGAATAGAGGGAGCGAAAGTATACTGTGGACGTTTATCTTTTTTTTTTTTTCGCGTTTTTAGCCTATTCGCTATTAAAACTAACCGGACGTTGAATAGCAAGTGAAAAGGTAGAACTTAAGGAACGAGGTGGGTTTATGTTTGAACCTTTTTTTGCAGACAGTGACAAATGCTATTCGAACTCTTTGGCGCAGAAAACCACTAAACTATAAGTGACTTGGAAAAGATCAAACATATCGTTTTCTCAATATTTATTAATCTTAATACGTTAAAGACTTTAGGTCTGAGAAGAAAATAACTTAGATTAATCTGTACTCGATCACAATTTAGATTTATATTTACAGAAATAAAATGTAATTCGAAAATAATGATGAAGGTTTCAGTTATTAGGTATGTGATGCAAAACCTATAAATTACACTAATGAGAGTATACTTTTAATTTTAAATAAACAGCCTGCCCACAAGTTGAAAATTTTTTAATATGTTATATACAATTTATGACTTTGTAAATAGTAAAACAAGTGCAATCGGAATAATAACCCTTAAAAGATCATAACTGGTGAAAAATGTAATAAATGTTCACAATACTGACACAGATATATTTCCTGTTTATAAACTGACTTTATATGTTCAAAATAGAATAGTGTGCCCCCAGCTTTAGGCAATAACACAGAACAAGTGCCAAACAGATGTTACAACTAGTGTCATAGCGAAATATACGAAATGTTACCAAAATAATAATATCCACGTTACTTGGAACATGACCAAAATAAGTTTTAAGTACTTATGTACGTTATGTTTTATTTTCAACTCAGCTCAATTGTGGGTCGCTTAATTCGCGTTATTGTTAAGTAATTTTAGTAGTGTATATTCACACACAGTCTGTACTAAAAATAGTATAGAAAACATAAGTCCAATATTTAAAAACAATTCTTAGCACAGTGATACTGTTTAGCAAAATGTAGTAATTTTAAGTCTCGAGAAAAAATTATGTAGAATTTTATTTCAGTTAGGCAAGACCCAAAATTCTGAAAACCTATCTGTAAAAAATGATGATCAGTAAAACGGTCATAGAAATGTGTCTAACCTGTAAACGTCATTGATATCCATCCCTTTCACACCTTTTTAAAACGCAACTGCAAAGCTAACGCCATTTTTTATTTACTCAACTGTATTTATTCCTAAAGATTGGAATTCCTAAACAATTGACTCAGACTTATTCGCAACATAAATATGATACCAATGTACAAAGCGATAAGCCAATACTGAAACACAAATCCAAACACAGTTACAACGAAAAGCAAACGTCGAAAAATAATTCAATTTATCTAAATAGCACCCACATTTCTATACTTGACAATAATAATGTCGCGAGAGATACAAATGGGTGTCTTATTAGTTCCTTTTACAGCCGGTTCGAGAAAGCTTGCTCAAATAAATCTTATCGGATGACGGTGCGGCGAAGAAATTGCCAATTTATATACTAATATACTGTTAACAATAAATTAAGCGAATTCACCACATTTGTTTTCCAACCTACGTATGCACGGACGCGTCGGAAAGATAAAAAGTAAGATTTGCTATTATTTATGCTCTATTTAGGATTGGCGCCAGATTTATTGACATATATTAAGTGTTTTTAACGTATAAGGGAAGAAGTAAGAACTTTATAAATTTTAACACGCTCACTGCATTTTCAAACTATTAGGAAGCGAATTCGATTCTAGCTAGATCTAATATATTTATGTTATACTTCTAATGTACATAAGTATGTTACTTGTGTCTGCAATTTTGGGTTACTTTTTACTTGTGATCTTAAACACGGTGCGCATATCACTGAAGAATAGTCGAACCAAGGGACTATAGCGAACTTTGTGCGATTCCGACTAACCGGAACAAACAGACAGGCAGTAAGATACAAAAAAAAAATTGTATTTCTATTATAAGTACTGAATTTGTGAGTAAATAAAATTATAATGCTCTGTTATTTGTAATTGAAAACAGACGCTTTAATTTGGTCCTGGTAAAGGTGAAAATGTGTCTATTAAAAAAGTTGAAAAAATATTCAATCAGCAACATAATATATATTATATATTATATAGTAGCCTGCGGACGGAGGAAATGTCAGAAAACCTGGAAAGTTTTAGTGGGTATTCCCTTCTAGTACTCTGAGAGCCTATATGGTTGGTCAGCAGAGTAACTATGGAAGAGCGAGCACCACATCTCCGGCTAGCAAGATAGGTAATGCATTTCCCCTTTGTAAAACAAGGCATACAGAGATAGTAATGAAAATTCGTTTCATACGAAGAGTAACAAAACGTTATCGCCGCCATTATTTCCCGCAATAAATTATCAAAATGAAAATCTTATAAAATTGGCTATCACATGAAACGATAAATATTTTTTACGGCCGTTCCTGTACATTTAGGCAGATTATTATTTGGTTTGCTAATGACGCTCGTTTATTACAAACATGAATACTATTACGCGCGTATTTAATTTGGTTCGCGCCCAAAATCCTATTTACCTTTGCATTATGTTAAGAGGATTATGGAAAAATTTATGGGGAGTGAGCGTTTCTTTTTGTTAAGTCACAAGTTTTTTTTTCTGTTAAGTCAGAGGTTTTTTATTCACATTGGAATATTTGTCTGTGGTATCCGAATAGTTCGAAGAGGACTATTAAACCTTATATACTGCTTATGTATGCAGAGATATTGCTTTAAGCTCATCTGTGTATGTGCTGTGTATGGGCTAAAAGTCTTAATAAAATATTTAAACTGAAAAACACCTTTCAGAAGAATTTTTTTTTTTGTATAAATTCTATTCAAATCTGTGTTAGAGAATTAGGTGACACGACAAAAATCTGTTGGACAAGAGATAAATTCTGGTCACGGGTATGTGTCTGTCTCATACGTGAGGTATACTTTACTTGTTTGTATTGCATTACATATTTGTTAATATACAATTAGTGTTTTTAATGTTAGGCGATAAATATCAGGTAACCTATTACCAATACATAATGTTTGAAGTGAGCATTGACCTATATAAATTTATAAATATATATCCGCTTTTTAACGTTTGTCAATTAATTAAAACAAACAACAGCTTTCGAAGTGCTCTCGACGATTTAAAAGCTCATCGAAAATTCTATATCAGTGAAGTGACTACACAGAATGCAAGCGTGAGGGCGGGAAAGAATTTTTAATGATTCCACATCGTATCAGTCGGAGAGAAATTAAAAAGAATGGCTAGGACGCGGTCCCCTTACTTTTAATTTTCCGCCAGCCGCCGGCGGGCCGCCAGTTTAGTTCAATCACCCGACAGTTCTCGCTTTGCAAAGCATCTGTTTGTTATTCACGAATTTTATGACTTCTTTGTAGCGGATGTGCGTACTAATCTGTCATTGTACAGTCCTTTATGAACAAAGGAAGAAAGGTTTTTAGCAAGGCAATTTTTTGTATTGTCACTTAAAAATGTCTAGCTTGTGATAAGGTATTTTCCTACTATCTGGAAAACGTTTGTTTTACTTAAGATATAACAAATGTATACCAATACATATATACTTCCATGTAAAGATAGACATAGGTATATTTTCTGCTTACAATGATACTGAGGGTTATCTTCCTTTGTCTTATATCAAGATTTTCATGCATAATCGTCGATTTGAGACACCCTTAACCTGACCTTTTTTTGAAATATCCTCAGTCCGTCGCAAAGTAACTTTAGAACATGTGACCTGAAAAGAATCTTCGAGAATTTGCAATACAACCCCGAAATCCAAAGGACAAATGTTCCAATTTAATGAGATTCTTGTGATGTTATCTCGCTTGACAACGAATCCCCAATTTGTGGTCAGTCAATCTTCCAGTGATCTTGAGGAATTCAATTTGCTAAGGCAAAAGTGAAAGACATTGCTTTCCCCGACTCGAGCCTCGGAGGGATAACTTTTTATAAAGTTCTCAATATAAAACAACCCGTCTTATTAGCTGTATACCAATTACGTTGAAATAATTTAGTTTATGAAGTCAAATGAAAATTGAATTGAGGTGAAATTATAATAATGTTACCTTGCTTCAGATTTCGTAAAACGGCTTAATGTTAAGGCAGAAAATTGGTCAATTTTAGTATATGAGTCACCAATTATATATTTATCATATAATGAAAAGATGAGTAAGACTTTTGTTTATTTAATTTAAAGAATTCTCCTGAATCACTGGAATTCGTTTACTGTTTTATAATTAAAACTTAAGATTTTTGGGAAATAATTAGGTTTTTAATGATATTTCTGTATTTTGTATGTGTTTGTATCGTAAATCCATACTTCAGACACGTGATATAATTACATAATCAATCATGTGTTGTTGACCTATTTATCTTTTTCTCTAGATTTCAGAAAGTCTTAGATCGAAGTCAAAACGGGTATTATAGCATATTACTTCGCTGCCTTCTGTGGTACGTGATCCGCACAGACACGACTACGATGTTTGAAACACTCCTAAAAAAATTTATTTTAAAGAAAACGTTGTCTAAACAGAATCGTATTATTTTCGTAATGTGTAAGTTTAACAGAACAATGAGCCTGTCAAGATATAGAAGTCCGTATTACGCCAGATTACTAAAAATGCAAATAATATAGGTCACGTAGAAGGAGGTTTGGGAGGAAGCCAGATTACGCCAGGGTTCTCAAGTATCGCACAAAGGTTAGCTAAAATACCTAAATAATTCATATCACGCCAAAAATCGCCTGCGGCCTAAAAATGTACGCCCACCTAATATTATTCAAATAATTCATTCTAGCTCCACAGTGGGGAGAATTCACAGTGTTAAAAACTATGATTAGTTTCATTTTTCAGAACAAAACATAGTCCATAGTTGATCAGATGGTCAATCTTATTCAATGACTGCGTCTACGGGTTTATTTCGTTGTTATTGCAGTCTATAACAAGCGTAAACGTTCAGCCGCAGTTTTCTAATATAAATTACTATCTTTCAAAGTATTATACAAATCTTAAACTGAAAAAGGTGTTATTGAAAATATAAAAAAAAAACTTGATCTGCTATTATTTATTGATATTATAAATGTATTTTAATTCAATATAAACTTCTGCTAATAATGTTCAATTTACCCAATTATTAATTTCTTCGCATACAACGATTATCGAAAAGTCAATTAAAATCATCCTTTGTAAGCGACTCCTTAAATAGCTAAAATAAACTCTTTATGATATTTTTTTTTCTTTCTCATTATAATTACCGGTAAGTAGACTGTGGCAAGCAGTCGGTAAGGTGTCGAACTGTAATACCCAATTAATATGCCATTTCATTTGGTGTCTATAATTTATTGTATTTCACGCGTATATTTTCTCATTAGCTTGACAGTGGCGGCCATTCTAAACCGAACGATCATTAGATGCACCTGATAGGAATCGAATAGAGATATTGACCCTCAATAAACCGAGGCTACCGTTTGTTGTCGATCGCTTTATTGAGAAGAATTCTTATAATAGATTACCGTTGATAATGTAACATAGGCATATATTAAAAACAGCCAACGATGATAAAAGTTGTATTATTTTTAAATGGAACGCTACTCTCTGTAACTACAAAGGTATTACTGACGTCTATTAAAAATTTTATCATTATAAAACATATTTTCTTATATTATTTTAGCTTATAGACCTATTTAATTATTTTGGTGCTATATAATAATTTATTACATACAAGCAGTTCTCTACATTTTTACTCGAGTTATTTATTTTTATATGTAATGATAATAATAGAAGTAAAGTAGACTAACTTAGTCGTGAAAATCTCATCAAAATTGGTCTAGGCATTCCATAAATTAGGCGCGACAAACAAGCAAACAGACAAAAAAGTTACGTTAAGATTGTGTTACAAGTACAGTACACGCTTTTGAAAAACTATCACTTTGATATAACGAACATGTACTATAATTTTATTTATATGTATAAAAATCAAGGTATGGATAGATATTTTTAACACGCCTTCAATATTATCATCTCCATAAATCATTATTTATACACTTTTGATTTGTAACTTAATATAAAGATAGAAATCTTAGTATTATAATTACAAGCCTGCGTCTATTAAATATATGGAATAATTAATGCAGTCAGTCAATTGGTAAAGATATTTGCTATAAGTTGTTAGTTCATCTCTATAAAAAATATTTTTATAACTTCATCTCGGATCTCACGCGTGAAAACGATAAAATATTTGTCGGATTCTTTTATATTATAGTTATGTGTAAAGAAATGCTAATGAGTCATTATAGGATGTTCATTCGCAAGCGATAAATAATGGCTGACTGTTATCCAATTAGAAAGATTTATTGAATTGATTCCTATTTAGATAAAGGAAACATGTGGATTGTATGGTACAAAGCTACGCTATGAAATTTTAAAAAACGTTAAGCTTTTGTCATTTTTGAACTTCGATTTCTGAGATAATAAAATACCGTACTTCCGGTGCGACATGATTTCACCCGTGTATATTTTTAAATAACAAAAGAAACCTCGACACACATTTTTTTCACCTAATTATTTTTGTCGGGAATTCTAAATGTTTTTTGTACCAAAATAACCTTAATTTACGCTTTATACTATATCTCCCAACCTGTGAAATTCCCGTCAAAATCTGTCCAGCCGTTTCAAACTTAAGCCGTAATATTCGGTTTTATTTTTTTACCACTTATAGATCACGACACGTACTTTCCAATTAAATTTTCACAAAAATATTTTTAAACTTACATCATCGATACGATTAAACTGATTGACGCTTAAACCATCGCAAGCAAGAATCGTAGTACAATTTATACTCAAAATTATTGTCACAATAAAAGTGAGCCGATGTAATTTATTCAAATTGTATCCGTGAAAATGTTTGAGACGCTATCAATCGGATGTTTATGTTAATTTTCTTCGGATCTTTTATTGAGACGTATCGGTAAGGTTTTACGAGTACCATTTAATTGTCACTTGATTATTTCACTAGACTGTCTTGAGTTATAGTACTCAATTGGTTAATTGGTCGGAGGTGATTCGAGGTAAAAATAAACTCACCACGTTTTATGGCGTATAAATAGGTTATTTGAGTCGCCGTGTCCAATAAACTCTAACACTTTTAATGATGATAAGATATTAGATTAGTTTGATGTAGTAATTCTGACTGGTTTGTTTGTGTAGATCATTTGTGGAAGACCAAATTCACGTATTACGGTATCGCAAATTCGAACCCCGTTAAATGTTATAGATTTCGAAATCAAACGGTTGGGAGACTATTTAGCTTGACAAGTGTCACTCACAGGTAGACGTCAAAGTGTAGAAATGTGTATTTCACTGTCATAACACAAACTACGAATTCTGAAAAAAATTGAAAACTATACTGAAAAATTTCAATTTAGAATGTCGATCCAAAGCCTCCTTTCCACCAGTCGATATTATATTGAAGAAATGAAACAATGAAGCATTTTACTCGATAACACTTATCTCTGAATACCACAAATAAAGACCGGCAGTAGAACGTCACTAAAATAACATTTGATGTTCTAAGTCTTAGGAACGCGTCTCCTAGCTCTGTTAGTCTTGGAGGTGTCTATGGACGACAGGAACCGCTCATCACCAAGTGAGCTGTATGCTAGTTTGCTCTCGTATCGTGTAAAAAAGCTATTGTTTTCTAACGAAGCGAAGTGCAATTTGTAAATGTATAAACAAGTGAAACAATTGAAAAATAAAATATTGTCTTCGCTGATGTCATCGAGATTTCGAACTCAAAACAGAACATAAATGCTTTTGTTGTACGTGTGGCACAAATTCAAGCCCGCTGTTACATTGTCTTCCTTTGGGACCTCATCAACTTCTTCGAAGGCAAACTCGACAATTATCATAAATTCTTATTGCTACTGTTCACATTCTTACGTGTGCTTCGAATTGTGTTTCCTTTGTTAGGCGTTTTGTTAGATTTTTATGAGCTTACGCCATTGTTCGTTTAAATGTTATATGATTTGCGATAAATTATTATTTTCTGGGATATCCGGTAGCTTTCAAATAATAAAAAAAAAACAATAAGTTTTAGACAACAATTAGAATTTCCTTAAAATATTATTACGTATTGAAGTTAATGTACTTTATGATCTAGATAAAAATTTCGTTTATTTACTTCGAGAACCATTGCAAGAATTTAAAGACGAATTTATTTATTAATCTCCTATTGCATAGACGTTTTTTTGAAAAATATAAGCCTTTAACAACAGAAAATATTCTACTGTCGTCGAATTAACTAAAAAATGATTCTTCGGTTTACAAACTTTAAATACGATTAAATCTTTGTCACTCCAACATGTCATAACCGAGTCTTTGTCGCAGGATTAATTTGACATAGGTCCGAAAGAATCGACAACGCCCGTGCTTACATTTTTGTTATAAAAATTCTCAGGTACCTTTATAATCGTAGCAAACGATCTTATCGAACAAAAGTATCAAGACCACACATTGTCGGTTCCTTGAATATTAATCTCGATGTTTTAATAAATGAAATGTTTCACTTTGTTTATACTCGGGTTCACACACTTCTGTCACGCACGTTACATTCTGCGTCAAAATCTTGCTGTAATTATGTTTCATTATATCATTATATTTCTATTATCTTCATTAGAGCGGCAGTGGGCGTTGCAAAGCATTTTTTGTATACCGTTAAGATGTTGTTGAAAATGTTTTCTTTAAACGGAAGTCAATCATACTGTGTTCGTTACGCTACAGATTTTGATATGGCTTGTTCATCAAAATCCGATATGATTGAGCGAGGAACACTAGTGTCCTTTCGAAACAAAAATAATAATAGCTCTCAGCCAAAAACTTTAAGTGAGTTGGCAATTATATAAAATAAGATATCAGAAGTAGGATACGAAGACAACTATTTTGAAAAAAATCAAGCATCATAATTATATTCAACATTTTTAATGCTCAAAATGAATACTAATTTCATTAATGTTACATTGTACACCTAATTATCTTTTAATACCAAATCTTTGTGAAGATATATTGTTCTTACAAACGTTTACGGTTATTAATGTCAATTAAAAATTACTGCCGATGTGCGAGTACTAATTAAAAAGCTTGAACGGTTTTCTAATCTTAATTAGATATCAAGAGGTAATTTAGTGCACATTTGCATTGCTTTTGTCGGGAAACAAGTTTTAAGTAATGCCCTTTGCGTCGTTTCACCTACAATAGTTGTGACGTATACGGAGAACTATGTGTTAGGTTTACTAGATATGACAAGGGAAAATACTGTGACTGGTTGAAATATATTCAATATTATTTATTTCACAATTAACTTATAAACTACGAATATTTTAATAATCTTGTATAAATTATAACCTTACAATTATTGTCGTGTAGATATAATTTGATGATCTATTCTGATGTTGGAGCTAGGTGTTTAATAACTTTTATTTTCAAAAAAAATTCACACATTACTATGAGTTACATAAAAATAATTAAATGAAAAGTTACTTAAAATAAGCAATTAGGTCATCTCCAATCTCCATTAGGTTATTCGAATTTTCATTAAAACAAAATACAAGTTCGATATATAAATCTAAACTTAATATTATAAAGCTGAAGTTTCTTTGTTTGTCTGTTTGTTCGAACTCGCTAATCTCAGGCACCGCTGGACCGATTTGGGAAATTATTTCAGTGTTGCATAGCACATTTATCGAGGAAGGCTATAGGCCATATTATATTTTCAAAAAAATAGGTATCCTTACTAAAAGTTCAAAAATGTAACTCTAGATATAAAAATCCAATAGAACGCGAGCTAAGCCGCTCTCAGAAGCTAGTTC
>JAOSYY010000015.1:10135619-10146411 GCA_025727935.1 Hebomoia glaucippe
AAAGCTACCATTTCATTTTTCTATAACTCTGTGAGTCATTACCCAACAGTTCTATTACGAAAAGAGGCTTCATTACCGCGTGAGTGACAATTTAATGAAGTGTCGGCATTGTGTAATGTAGGCGAGGTTATTAAAAGTTGCCGGCTAATGAATAGACGCTTGATGATCTTTCGTAAGAGTATATTGAAACGTAAGAATGGAATAGCACTCGGTGGTTTTTTTGTTGTTTGGACATTGTGATATATCAATATTGGATTAAATAGTTCCGTTTTGGCTAATTAGTGTTTAAATGATACAGTTTTTGGAATAATTAAAGACCTATTTACGTTTTACCAGTCGACTATATAATATTGTATATCTTGCAATGAAAATAAATGTAACGGTTTAAGAAAGCACTATTCGTACGACAATAAACGAGAATGACGAAAAATAATTGCAAATTTTAACACAACGCCTGCAAAATTATTATTCTGCTATTCTTCTTTATTAATCGTTAGACCTTACAAATAATTCACAGTTAATCAGTTTTTCTTGAGCTTCCTTTGATATTTTAAGCGTCATAAAAATAAAGGTTCTGTCATCCATATAATTTAACGACACAATAATTTTTATTATATAAATCCCACACTATTTTAAATTAAAACGTATCCTATGTAATAGAGTTTCGTGTCTAGTGATAAAGTACGCTCTGTTAGCGATAGATAATATTAGCAGTATAACTGTCAAATTACTTAGTATGAAAAGAAAAATATATAAATCGCAAAGTTGCATATCATCTAGCCTACCTGTCCTAGATTCTTATGCTCCAGGAAAGGGCCAATTAAGGCCTATTTGTGCTAATCCGGAGACATCTGCATGAATTAGAACAATTTAAACGATCGTGATGACTTGCCTCTAATTACAGAGTAATATTAGGTATTATCAGCTGTGTTATGATAACTATAAATAGATAGGACTGTATTATATTATTAGTAACAAAATCATATTTTTAATTGTACCTTTGATATAAGATTTTATTTATCTAAGCTCTGTTTTGATTATAAAAGTTTCTCAAATGAAATCTTTTTTTAGTTAATCTTGCCTGTAGGTGTTTTTTAATAAAGTAATTGTTATTCGCGGTGCGGTTTATCCTGTGATTATAGCGCTAGATTTTATAAAATAATTGTGCAATCATGTAGCTCACGTATAACGTCAGATTAAGGCGCTTCAAAGTGTTTATACTAAACTAGATAAGACAGTGCGAAAAAATAAAACTAGTTTTGTATATTTTGCAATTTTAATATATCTTTTTTATATTGGAATTTCGAGGGTTACAAAGAAATGAAAATAAAATGGTATGCAAAAATTATCACAATGGCTTTATTAAAGTATATAAATAGGTATACTTGTGACTTAATATGGACATTTATTTATTTACACGCTATATACAAATTCACATATTCTACAGCAGTCTTATAGAATGTATTTACAACAATATGAAAAGAATGCAGTTTACGTCTAGAAATTACAAAAATAGGGTTACGTCTTAAGTAACTATTTGGTAAGCGAGTTAATACAATTTACATAAGAAGCTCCGACTAAACATTTTTAAATCTATAACGTAGACTAGACAAGGTACGCCTGACCCGAGTGTTGGGTGTCTATTATTGGAGGAGGTGGTGGCCAGTGCCTAAAATCCCTTCTCCGATTCACATTACCGCCACCTAATTCTAGAGACGAATAGTCGGAATCGATAGACGAGTAAATATGATCAGAGGGAGGTCTCCCATCTTGACCGTAAGGAGTCTGAACATACTGAGTTCTATTTTCTACATATTCGGGAGACGCACTCACACCGTCGCCTGTAACTCTCATCTTATCGAATGAGAATGACCTCATAGTCCCGTTCTGAACTCCGCCACGCATATTAAACGAGTTTATATTATTATGTCTAAAACTTGACGATTTCGCTCTAAAATTTTGATCCGGTAACGCGTATTTTACCTTATCCCAAAATTTATTCTGTCCCCATCTTATGCGAGAACTTGTTTTTAAATATGGCCTCAAATCGAGGTCTCGCTCCGCTTCAGTTAAAACTGAACACTCTTCTATTATTATGAGAGTGTAAATTCTAGTTTTGAGTATTTCATGCAACGCTTGCCTAAATTCAAATCGGGACCATTCGGTTTGAATGAAGTTCCTAGTTAGTACGAGAATAATGCGCTTAGAGGCTTCGGCTGCCTCCGCAAGTGGTAAAGTACATTGCATATATGTCGAGCCATATTGGGGTATATCCCTATAGTGTAAGCACAAATGATACGACGGATTTCCGTTCTCTAATTCAGCGGCTAAAGTTTGAATAACGAAATCGTCATCCTTTGGACTGTAACATACGTAAGCGTCGTATAATTTGTCAGTGTCGTCGTACGCTCCGGTGAATGGAAACAATCTTATCCCGCAATTTGAATATAGCCATATTCGTATTGTTTCTCTAAACAAGAAAATCACAAGAGTGATCAGTATTATAAGAACGAATCCCGAGAACGCAGTAACAAGCATCGGCACGTAATTCGATACTAGCATGTTGTCGATAGCGGTTTCCCCTGCGTAATAATCACTGCATATCGTTCCGTTAAGGTTAAGATCCTTTTTTTGTGGCGTAGAACCACCGGCGTTCCAACACCACAGTTCCGAAATATCTAGAATTTTAGGAACGTTCTCGGATAGATAAGACGTAAATCTCTGTAAATATCTACATTTACAAGACCACATATTGTTGCTTATCGCTAAACTGTGAAGATTCTTATTTAGATTTAAGCTCCAAATCGAAAAATCAACTAATTTGTTACCGTCTAATCTCAAATATTTTAAAGAATACAGAGTCGAAAATGTCGTATTACTAACGTAGCTAAGGAAATTGTTTTGCAAATGAAGCTCCTTAAGTTGTGACAAATATTCAAACTCATATCCGTAGAGATGTGTAAGTTTATTATTTCCAAGATTCAATATGACAAGAGATGATAAGCCGGCAAATGTTCTATTCTGTATGCTCTCCACTTCACTGGAATTTACATAAAGAGATCTCATATTTTTTCGGCCTATGAATGCATAATTTAGCAATTCCTTAAAGTTATTGCCGTCTAAATAGACCTCTGTCGCATCCATTGGTATTTTTTCTGGAATGTCAACGGCCCGTTGACTGGAACAGTCCACGACATTAGTATGCCAGGTTGGGTCATGGTAGCACGAACAATTATAGGGACAAGTCATTTGACAATCGCAAGCTACGTAATCGCAACAATGGCAGAGCGTAAAGCAGTGAGTCTCGTATGGACATAAAAAGTCAGTCGCCTTCAAGTTACCGAGTGTTATATGAGTAACACTTCTAGTATGGGTCATTTTGCATAAAACATTTTCAAGGTCCATTATTCTCGGGTACTGTCTAGTTGTTGTCATATTATTTATCAACGGTAGCCATTCCATTGAACAGTCACAGTCGATCGGATTTCCTCCAATATAGAACTCTGGTAATGACTTGTTTAATGGCACAGGAAATAAACGGAGGCTATTTAGATCCAAATGTGTTATCGCGTTTTGATACATATCAACTCTTGTCAGATTACGTTTCTCCATAAAGGTATTAATTTGAACATTTGTTATTCTATTGTTATTTATGAATAGTACTTCAATACTGTTTGGAATTACTAAAGGCGATATTTCTACGATGCGATTACGACTCACGTCCAAAGTAGTTATCTTTATCTCATCTCGAAGCTTATAATAGTTGCCTAAATGTTCAATGTAATTACCGTGGACGTCTAACCACTTAAGATTACTAGGTACAAATGCATAATCGAACCACACTAAATGGTTTTCTGATAAATTTAACCATAACAAGCTTAGTATTGACGAAAAAACTCCATTAATATCAATAATAAAATTTCTATCTAATCTTATTGCTTCCAATTGTTTATTTCTTTCGAAACAACCTCTTTCAATAGCTTGTACCTTATTTTTTGCCAAATTCAACACCTGTAAACTCGGCAGATCCCAAAACATGCCTATTGTTAAATTACCAATTTGATTTTCTATTAATCTCAAGCCGGTTAATTGATCTAAATTCCTAAACGAGCCATTTTTAATATCTGTGATCAAATTTTCGCCAAGATCTAAAGTTTTTAAAAGGGATAATTCCCAAATGGCGTCAGGAACTTCCGCTAATTGGTTGGAGCTTAAATCTAATTCTTTCAAGTCAGAACAATTTTTGAAAGCTTTTGGATCAATACTTATTAGTAAATTGTTATTTAAATTTAATTTACTCAATACAAATAGCCCGTTAAAAAGCAATTCGTCGATAGTGTGTAAGCGATTCTCCGCCAAGATAAGCGTATGCAAATTATATAAGGGCAGAAACGTATTCTCTTCAATGTAACCAATTGAGTTATTCCTAAGATCTAATATTTGCAGCACAAACAAATCTTTAAATGTTTTATTATCTATTCTTGTTAAGGCATTATTGGATAAATTTAATATTATTAGCCGTATCAGCCCGACAAATGTTCCGCCGTCGACATGAGCGCTCGAGAGTTGATTATTAGACAAATCTAAAACAAAAAGTTGTTCTAACCGGTGAAACACACCCCTACCTAGTTCAAATAATTGATTATTATTTAAGTATATTTCCCTTAGTTCCTTTGTATTAGCGAATGTTCCTTCAGGAATAAATTGTAGATAATTATGGGAGATGTTTAAAATTCTTAAAGATACGAGTCCATTGAATATTTCACTAGATATGTCACTTATGTTATTGTGTTGGAGCTTGAGTTCTTGAAGTCGCCGAAGTGATGCTATCTCAGATTCTTCATTCAGAGTTTTCAGTTCATTGTTGCTTATATCCAAACTTAAGATGTCTGGTCCACAGTTCTTCCCCAGTCCAATACGATCACTGTTTTTAAGTTTATTTTGAGTCAAGTTTAATTTTTGAAGATTTCCCAGAGGACAAAATACATCTGATGGTATCACTTTTAAATTATTTTCACCCAAATCCAGAGTCTGTAATTCTTTCAATCCATTGAAAGTGCCCAATGAAAGCTCTAAATTCTTATTCGAACTCCAGTCGTAATTTTTCGTGCGAATTGTCAACTTTTTGAGATCACGTAATCCTTCGAAAGCGTTACCTGGTATCCTCAAAAGTTTGCAGCTCTGCACCGCAAGATCTTCAAGATTCGTAAATCTTTGAAAATAATTTGCTTCAAGCCGGCTCTCAAACAACAACAGTTGATTACATTCGATTAATAATCGTCGCGTATATTCGGTTGACGCTATAACTAAGCTAGATCTATTCGCTTCGAGAAAACGGACACTACATATTACCGACTTTTCTTCACTTTTACAATAATTGTGATCACTTTTAGACGCAAACGCATTACAATCCAGAGTCACTAACAAAAAAGTCAGCAAAAGTAACATTTTTTTTCACACATTTGTCCGTATTGCTTTTTAAAATGCTTCGAATTGCCTCTAGTTTTCAAAGTTTAAGAAATGTACCGTTCATTGTCGTTCGTCACAGTACCGGTTATGTTTACGTCGCGACGTGAATGCGGTGAATGCGGGAGGCGACGGCGTGCCATCCGCATCGTGACTTGTGGCCGACTGCCGAGCCGAGGTGTTTCGACTTTGTCCGAGAGAGGAGCGCCCCAAGCCACCCCTCGGCGTGCTCCCGCTGCCACTCCGTCACCCCCAACTTATAGTTACACTATGTTACACGTTGCGTGGCGCCACTTGCTCGGCGAACCGCTCTACTATACTCTTATGTATTACTTTAAATCATATCACACAGTAGCCTTCAAATATTTGACTCCTTATATATACTTTAGGTCTATATCTTATATACATACTTCTATATGTTATAACACATATCTTGTGTTTAAGTCTACTTAACGTGCGGAAGCAATAATAAAATAGCACCTGTGAGACAATTAATTTTATACCGATGAAAATCACGCGAATTGTTAATTAAGCTTTTCTATTTTATCAGCAGTTTTGAAAGCTCTAAGTGAAAACGAAAATCGAAAGTGAGTGATTTTTACATATATTACGGATAGATTATCTCCAGCGAACATGAGAATGTTAGTCACTTTATACGGCGTATAATTGATCTGTAAAAATAAATTTAATATCTGGACATAAAACGTCGTGTCGTTCGCAACAAAACATTTTAAGTATGTTGGGGACACAAAACAAAATACGAAAGTAAAAAGTATCAAATTGAAAATCGGAAACACAGGTCAGGTATTGTTTCAGACGTTAATTCTTTTTTTGTCGTCACTTATTGAATTCCGAACTCGGATGCTTTGGCGAAGATACCCAATAAAGCTTGTTTGGCGCTTGTCCCTTCACATATTTTTGTAACGTGTTGAATTCTCAACTAGACGGCTACTGTTTTCGGACTGCGAGTGTCACTGGAAGCGGTGCGAAGTTAGGAGATAATTTGATTTCCCTGTACAACACGTAATGTCGCTTATAGCACACTGTGAAGTTGGTATGGGGCCGATTGCGTCGGACAAGAGTTGGAAACACCCGTATTGGAACGGATACAATTCGCGAATTTTGTTTGACACGAAAAACTTTATTTATTTCCTCTTATCAAAATGATATTTCTGTGTTGAAAAATATTTTATGTGTTATTTAATTTAATTAACTATGTAACGAGTGGTATCTCAATCCATTTACACAATTTGCGTGCTTGAATAACAAACATACAAACGGACTTTTACATTATTAATATTGGCATAAAAGTACTTAGTTTCGATTATTTTTATTGAATGTAAATATAAAAATGATACATCAGTTGGGTATTGAACCAGTGAGCTTTCAGTACAGGGAAAAAGCTCTTTACCACAAGTGCAAAAACCGCTACAAATTCTTCAATGTGGATAAAATTAATACCTATTTATTTACTAAGACATATCCAGTGTACATTTGCGCCGTATTTATAAAGCGTCAAAATAAAAATCTGAAAAACGTCTAATATGAATTGACGTGGTCATTGAATAATTAATTATCTAAAAAAACCCTGTTATATTGAAAACCCTTCCAAAGTATAATACTGTTCACATAGTGTTGATATTTAAAAAGAAACTTCTATGAACATGTGTACCATGAATAACACAAAAAATTGTTACAAGACTAAAGAAAAACGTTAAGCGAGTTTCCCGTACTTAAGTGATAAAACGAGATAACATCCACAAAAACACATCAAGTAGTACGATATTAATGTCTTTTTACTGAGCATCCTGTATCAAAAGTTCCAGATGTCGAGAGTTCTTAGCGTTAGCTTGATAAATGACTTCTTCCACTTCCCTGGAAGTTAACATTAAGGGAATTTCTGGATTATTTTCGCGCTCAGGCCTAAATTGTATTATTTTAAAATTGAATTTTGTCGTGAGTAATCAGTCAATTCCAGTATGAATGCATGGTTGTAATGCCATGTTTCTGAGGTTTATTAAAGTTTTCAATAGACAACTATTGATTACCGTCTTTTCAATTTATTGAGCATTAAAACCTACTTTTTATAAAATACTTATAACTTTAAAAATTACCTTATTAATTTGAATAAATCTTTAACATCATACATATCACGACTGATGCCTTCTTCAATATTTTATTAGTTGCGTTCATTAAAATTAATTCTCGTGTAAAAATGTTGTATGTTTAATTAAACGTTTACAAGTAAGCAGCTAATCCTCTTATTACCGTAAATATTATAACTATTTTTAATAAAAAAACAGAGCAGTTTACTTATATATAAGGTATTAGGGGACTGCTCCCAAAAAGACAGATGATAGTACTAATGACATCTTTGATGATGGGTCGGAAATATCTATCGTGATTAAAAAACCATATTTTTAAATCGTTTTATTAGCGTTATTTACGCGCCATCTAGTAAGTACAGCTAAATTAAACAATAGTTTCATAAAACATACATCACTTTACTAAATAAAAAGAACCCGCAATGGAGCATGATAACAAAAAAACATATGGACTTGCACGATGGAGTTAAATGACGCTAATAAAACGTTTTAAAAATATGATTTTTTTAATCAGCGTCGATTTTTTTCCGTACCATCATCAAATGTGTCAGAAGTACTATCATGTTTCTTCGTTTTTGGGAACGGTCCCCAAACAGCCGTTATATATTTTAAAAGATGATTATAATGCCATATAAAATGCCTCAACGAAAATCCCTTCCCTGTCGGAGGGTGTCATATGGGTGTTTTTTGTATTTACTCTATGTGTAGGTTGTCACAAGCGGACGTGACGTGGCTTCCAATTGCGTTTCACTAACTCGGTTGCGTATCATCTTTATCGGATTATTCAGATCTTGGATAGTTTTAACAATCTCTTTTTGCTTTTATTCTGAGGGTACGTTTGTTCGTGATACATCTAAATTTAAATTCAAAAAGTATTTGTAATTTATTGCGATAAATCTATACATATTATAAATCTGAAGTTTGTTTATTTGTTCAAACGCGCAAATCTCAGGAACCGCGGGTCCGACTTGATAAATTCTTGCAGTGTTAGATAGTACTTTTATCGGGGAAGGCTATAGGCTGTATTCTATTTTCAAAAAGTTAAGGATTCGTACTAAAAGTCCAACAACGTAATCCAAGGTTTAAAAATTTAAATTAACGCAAGCAAAGCCACTGGCAGAAGCTAGTGAGGCATAAAAGTTTAGTCGTTAGATATTTTTAAATATAATAATTTGTAATTAATTTAAACTAAAAAAATCGTCATTGAGAGTAACAAATTCATTAACTTTTGTTTCCTTTGCTCCAAAGACGTGACATTAATATATGAGCAAACTTACATTAATAAATTTCTATATACAAAGTTACGTGGTTCTATTTCTCAAAATTTATTCACAGAACAATTTCAACTCTATAATTTGATATGAAATCGTAATTCTTATAGGTATAAGAAGCACAATATTATAAAGGTATAAGGAGCAAAATAACGTTAATAAAACGTTTAAAAAAAAATGATTTTTTTAACCAGAATCGAATTTCATTCCGTCCCTTCATCAAAGGTGTCATTAGTACTATCACCTGTCTTCGTTTTCGGGAGCACTCCCCAAACAACCCATATATCTTTGTCTATTTAAATATCTATTCAATTTGAGTTATTACAAATTCGTTATATTAAAACAACCTTAAATGTAATAAAAGTCGGCGATATAAACTGTCCCTATTAACGTTACCTAAAGATTTCCATTAATGACTGTCAAAGCTTCCTATCATAAAGCAGTTCTCCCTTTTACTTCAAATGAAGATAGCTATTTTCTGTAGTACGATAATTTCTATAGTTATCTGTGTAATTAAATGAATAGACATTAAAAGTAAGCAGCGGTAGTCAAAGGCTTGATTCAAAGCTCCTGTTGGTTATCTATATTGATATTAACGCATTGCCACCGTATATCTTTAGCGGTTAGATGGTAGCTAGGAGATTGTAGGAATACATTAAGTTTATTTCATTCGCACGGCACATAATGTATGAATAGATCAGATAATCGCAGAAGTGGATTATTTATTGGCAAATATATCATATAATAACTCTTATTTGATTAAGATCAGATAAGGCGAGTAGTTTTTCAAAAATGTGTTTGAAATATGCATCAGTTCGAAATGTAAAGTTATATTTTTGAATTAAGAATAAAAATAATATTTCGGTTTTACACTTGTTATAAATGTTAATAACGGATAAGTTTGTTCCAATTGTCAGTTGTTCGTAGACAATTTGTTTAAACTATGTATCATTTGATACTAGGATTATTATGGCAAGCATATTTATTGGTTACATGTGAAAATGCATTATTACAGATTCTACGTCTATTATTTGGATATTGTAAACAGATTTTAATCTTGTCTATCACTATCTTCTGCCAGCGTTCGTTCACGTTCATTACGATTTTTACATTATTGGACTTTTAGTAAAGATCTGTAATACTATTTGAAAAAATAATAACCTACATCCTTCCTCGATAAATGTACTGTCCAACACTGAAAGGAATTTTTCAAATCGGAAACTTTTTCAAAACTTTTTAAAAAAATTTTTCAAATCGGAAACTTTTCAGTTTTATAATATTAGTATAGAGTATAGATCATAGATTCGATACTCGTTTTCGATACAAGACTATGTACATATTGTCAAGTTCTAAATTCGAAAGCCAGGAACATAATCTTTGTCCGTATTATATCCAAGTCTCGGAATTGCGTGCGCTTATCGGAGATCTGCTCTAATCGCCACCTGCGGCTGATACATTCGAGCTACGACAAGACCCGATCGCGTGTTCTATTCAAATACGCCACTGAATTCGGTCCGAACTGTCTAGTTAAAAGTAATATTTGCCGGAATATCAGCTGCACGTTCTTTAGTAGATATTACAAACTTGGAATTGCAAAGTGCTGTTTACTAACGTATAAGGATGAGGTTATATCTTCGAAGTTACTTTTGAAAAATTTTATAACTAAACAAAGAAGAGTAGATCTCGGATCTCGAAATCTGAGCGAGAGCATCGATCCATCTGAGATTTAAGCCATTAACAGCTATTCTCATTTAAGTCTAAGAAAATCTGTTCGGAGTGATGGCTTTGCAGCCTAGCGGTTGGATAAAGGAACCGCGACGTCAGAACGCCGGGTTCGAATCCCGATCTGAACACAATTACATTTAAAAATATGTAATTTGAGTTCTGTCTCGGGTACTGCCTGTGGCCGGACGAGTGACAAAAACACAAGACATTTCGAGTATTAACTGC
>JAOSYY010000015.1:10273256-10283720 GCA_025727935.1 Hebomoia glaucippe
GAACCGGTGGTCCGATTTGAAAAATTCTTTCAGTGTTGGATAGTACATATATCTAGGAAGGTTATGAGCTATTATATGTTCAGAAATATTATGGATCCGTACTAAAAGTCCAATAATGTAACTCAAGATTAAAATCGTAGTGATCGCGAGCGACGCCACTGGCGGAAACGGGATAAAAAATTATTTGATGTCATATTGTCAAGGTTTTAATCTTAAGGTTGGCAACGCGTTTATTATATCGCTTACCATCAGTCGAATCGAACTCTCGTTTGCCTTTCTACGTTATAAAAAAGTTTTTTCTTTCTTCTTTACAATATAATGTAATAATATTACCGTATAATTCGCGAGCGGTAACAAAAACACGTCAAGTTAATATATACACCGTTAATATTTTACGAACTCCGACCGACAAAATGTAGGCACATTATAATAATTTACAGTACACTGAGCGATACAAAATAAACGGAAACACATAACGTTAAGTTCTATGAGAAAACTGTCAGCTGCATTCTCTGATTGTTTACAAAACTGTTAGTGCGTTCGAGAATTAATTTGCAATATAAATGAGGATTTCGTAAAATTCGACGTAAAAATAACAAGTAATTAAAAACTTCAATAGCATTGCGCTTATGTGAATATTTATTAAACAACTCGATATGTGGAAAGTTTAAGAATTAAGGTGATCAAGACAAGTAAAAGGCTTTAATGCAGCCATTTGTCGAGTAGAACAACCTTGTACGAAACCGATTGGTCTCAAGTTCGATTCCCGCCTAGCATATTCTTAGGGTAGTTTCCAATTGAAGTAAGTGGAACGAATTTCAAAAATTATGTTTAATTTCTGCCACGTTACAGTCCCTCGTAGATGGGAATGACGTGTACTAATACAAGTTTCAACGTCAGAGAGATAAGAATAAATTGATCAACACTTAATTGACTTATTAATGAGGTCCTATGACTGAGGACTCCCCATCAAGAGAATTTGGCTTGACCACAATAAGGCTCACATAAAAATATAACATAAACAGACTTTATTTTTTTATATACCAACCATTTGAAAATTAATAAGACTATTTATATCATTCATATGGTCTAAAAAGTATATTAAGGTCGCCATAGTGGTAAATTGCACCTGATTTTGCACACTTGAGAATTGTAACTGATAATTACGAAGTTGTTAATGGAAACAGAGGATGCTTTCCGACTAAGAAGTAGGAAGACGCCAGCACTTAACAAAGATGAATTGAACCCAGGACTCCAATTTTGCATTTACTTGGATAGTCCGTATCGTGTTTATTATCATAAATTTGTAAACAGGCAACTTATAAGACATACTCAATATAACACTTTACTTAAGTATTTAAAACTAGATGCGACTTCAATTATATTAACTTTATATACAGTATTTTGAGAATCAAAAATAAAGGTGACATGAGTTATCTGTCAGTGAAAGTCCCGGCAGGATTGGTCCAGGTGTTTTGGAGATAAGCCGGAGCAAACAAACAATGATTTTATAAATTATTATTATTTATATATAAAAAAGTATAATTAATATGATACACAGACAATTTTTATTTATATATATAGAATTGATGATGAATATTAGTTAAATAAAATAGAGCTCTAAATGTCCATCTAAAAGGCAAGCCTGTATTTCTTGTAGTTGGCTTTAGTATACCTTCGAAGGATGTATAGTTAAAAAATGCTGCATTTAATTTGAGGTTGCGAAAATAAGTAGAATTTACTCTCAAAATCAGTTTTCTGAAACTATATCAATATTATACGAACAAAACGTTTCAGGCAAAAAATGTAGATAACAAAATTCTCTATAAAATCGTTTCGAATCATTTTGTCAAAATAAAAACGTTTTATTCAAATCAAAAGTATTATTAAATCAAAAAATATGTATTGTTTTTTTTCTGAAACAAAACCTTCTACGAAGTAAAGAGATTCAATATATAATATCAAAGTAATAAAAACTTATCTCCGAAAAGCTACAGCAATCAAATTTTCTTCGGCGACTGAGAAAGTTCAGGGACTGTAATATTATTCGACTTGGTATCGAATGAAGGCTTTACAATAAGCCTCTTTAACTATCCGCGCTTCTGCCAAAGGATTCGTAGCCAAATAAACTTATTTTCAAGAAAAATTACTTTAGATATATGTAAAAAGCTAGTCCGATACAAATTAGTTTTTTCGGCTACCGGCCTTATTTATTTTTATTTCGAGTGTTCGAAAATTCATAGACAGAAATTGAAACGGGCACAGGACTTCAAACTTCTAAGAGCGGTGCTGCGTGACCCAAAGGGAACTTAAAAATTATAAGTAAGTATATTATTATTATTTTTTATACGATATGAAAACGATCATTCAGTTCGCTTATACTAAGCGATTTCTATCACCCATTGACATCTCCAAGATCAGTAGACTTAGGAGACTCGTTTCTAACCATATCACATAATTTGACATCTTTAGTGACGTTCAGCTGCCGGCCTTAATTACTTTTATTTCCAGTATTCAATGAAATGCAATACCACAACAAAACAATAATAAAAAAATCTATTATACAATAACCTAACATCAAATTATTTTTACATAATTTTTAAATTATTTTAACATATAAGTACAAGCCATAGAAACGGTTGACAAAATCGACACGAACTCGAGGCATGCAGCGGTCGAAAGCGAGTATTCTAAGTTCCTCTGGCACACCCAATGCTAGAATTGTGATTATTTACCTAGTGAAGAGTAAGGCTTATTGAAACCATTAATTGTGCGTAAATTATTATTGAATACTAGCGCACCCGCCAGACTTTGTCCCGTTAAAAAGATTCGTGATGTGACAGTTTTTCGTTCCTGCCTATTTTATAGTCGGGACAAAAAACTCTCCTCAACAGAACTGTCATGTTCGTCTACGTTTTAGTTACAAAACGTTTGTATAGGAAAAAGAAAAGGGCTGTTTTTAGGGGTTTTCCGGCAATTATTCGAATTTTTCTCGTCGCAAAAACCATCCTTGAACTTCAACGAAAATTTAAAAAAAAGAATTAGCCAACTTGGTCCAGGCGTTGTTCAGTTATGCGCTTACCAACAATTTTTTTTTTTTTTGGACGGACGTTCGCGTTTTTAGCCAGGTGGCTATGAAAACTAACCGGATGTTAACTTACCAACACATTTTGCGAGTCATTTTTATATTATAGATAACTCATCTACACCTAATGAATTCATCGACAGCCTATTAATATGTTTGCTTATGTCCAACGTTTCATATGAACTATTGGACTGAGCTTTGTATTGCTCCCGGATCTGATATTGGATCGTAATTAATCTCTTCAGCCGCTGATGTGCTAATATGTCAATCAAATGCTTAATTGAACTCACGGATATGGTATTACTGAATAATTATTGTACTCAAATGCAATAGATCGAGACCATCTAGTTGTGTATGCGAGAATTAGACTCGATTTTCCTGTTACCTTCTTAAAAATCTAATATATAATAAATTTAATTAGATTCGTTCGTCTGTTTGTCCGTTTCATTGCTGGTTTTTTTTTCAGTATTTTTTTATGAAATTATCATTTCGTTTAGCTGTACAAACATGATGGAGCGTAAATAACTCTAAAAAAAAGTTTTAAAAATGTGACTTTTTTATAGTCACGATCGAATTTTTTTCCGTCCCATCATCAAAGGTGTCATAACTATTATCACCCGTTTTCGTCTTCGGGAGTAGTCTTCAAACAGCTTGTATTTTTAATCAATGACCCTTACAAAAGATCAATAATGTAACCCAAGGTGTGAAAATCGATATGACCACGAGCGAAGCCGCTGGCAGAAGCTAGTGATGACATATACTTAAAACAGACACACAATTTATAAAATTAATGTGCGTAAAACCACAGGGCACAGCTAGTGTGATCAAAAAGCTGTTTTAACTTAAGAAGTCAATGTACAAAAGAATTACGTAAACTAACATTTTATATATTATTCCGTTTTTAAATCTCTTTAAAATCGAATAAGATTTTCCAATATATTTGCGTCACATCATCCCCTCATCCGGCCGATTTCCCACGACGCAATCACTATTGTAGACAACAATGAAACGTGCAGGCGTGACATACAAGCCGTGAAATAACGTTAGAATACACTACATAGGCGAGTCTGCATCCCTCTTTTGGTTGGTTTCCATTGCGACACGGGAAAAAATATAACGAGTAATAGTATCTTAGAAATAATCTTATAATGAAGCCCAAACCTAAAGGGTATTTTTTAGACTTATTTTTAAAGGTCTTCTAGAAAAATATGACTGATTGAACATTCTTTGTATTCAATGATTAATTAAATATGTAAATTAACTTTTTTTCGTATTTTAACAGTAATTCTACAGCGAGTCCTACATCATTACCAAATAATTTAAAGATAGATTATTGAAATTTTGATTTTAACTATAAGAGAGACTTTAAAATATAGAGAATCTCAAAACAGTATGTGTTGACAAGATTGTTTAAAACGTTATAGTTTTATTTATCTATCTATAGGCTGTTACTAATTTTATTTCAATAGACAAAAAGTAATAAAATCGTTCGGTAACTGTTAGGTATGATGGAAACGCGCACTCTCTTTCTGTACAGTCGATAACTTGAGATATAATTTTTTGATATCATCACAAGATCGCTTTGACACCGCCGAAGCGATTCCGATAAATTCAAATCTAAATCCAATATCACTGTTACAGGAATTTCTATGGGGGACTCGCTCCGATCAAAATATTCAGCTATGCTCTCGATACGTGATGACTTGGTACACGATAGTTTTATTTAGTTTACATCTTTCTAGCGATGCAATAAATAAATTTAAAGTTAAAAAACTGGATTCTTTATACTTGTGTTTGCTTATAAAAGGCTTTAGTGTTAACGCGAACACCACACATTTTAAAAAACCTATTTTTAAATGGTAGATTATAATTTATGAAAGATCTATTTAAAAACCTTTCAGTATTCATAAATACTAACGAGGCTTTAGGTGTCATTATAAATATATTAAAGTTTAATTTAGTTACTCCTGACGAAAATCATTAAACACCTAAAAAATACATCTTAAATTTAAACTTAGATTCACATCGAAACGTCAACTTTCAAAAAAAAAAACCATCTCAATCATCCTATTTGTTTACAAGCTACATTTGTATAGATATTGTGTTATATTAATTAACGTATCACACTTTTAAATACAATAAAGTTTAGAAACGTTTTAGTTGTCTTAGGATCGTGATATTTATTGGATTTTGTAATTATTTTTAGTATGTGGTCGTATTAACAAAACAATTACTATTGGTCACGTCTGTCACCAATTGTAATTATTTTTTTAATAATCAAAAATATTATATGATATTACTTAATAATTTAGGTATTACTAATTAAGGCCTGTTAATTACAAAGACATGTTGGAGTAGGATGAAACCACGATTCGATACTGTTGTATGTAATATTTCAAATTGCTTTATATCGGTAAATAAGTTACCATAGATATTTGCCTAATAGCCGACATCGCAGAATTTTAACGACAGGCGGTGTGTGGTCTTAGAAAAGTCAAAGATAGATTCTTTCCGTCTGAATAAATTAGTTTATTATGCAAGGAAATGTTTTACGGGCAGGATATCGTGATTAAGGTGGATTTTGAAGTGACGTTTTTGTAGTGCTAATGGTTTCGGTGCGCGCGAATATCTCGTCTGCATGGAACGAATAAGATATAACATTTACATATAACGATTTCAATGTATCAATTTACTTTTAAAACAAACGACGAGAGACAAGAAATTTTTCAAATTCTAAAATTCTACCATCTCTGACGGAGATCGAAAAGTATATAGTATGAACCGGGATTTAAAACAAGTTTTTATTAAGGCTAAGTACATAATGTGTCTTAATTTGTAACTGCCTCTGACTCAGTGCAACTCTGCCAGTTAGAGCTAAGGGTCTCATCAACTCATCTCTATATGGATATAAGAGCATGAACGTTACATAAAACAGAATTGCAAATCATTATATTGTTGTCTGTCTGTTTGTTCCAGCTGATCCCCGGAACAATTTAGATAGGGTTCACTTTCACAGTGTATGCGTAAAATTGACGTACATTAAACCGTAATGCTGCTTATGCAATTTTTTGTGCAGATATTTTGAAATACTAATCGTTTGGTACAAAATTTATTAAATCTCACAATACATTATCGCTACACTACAACCAACCCTCATAGATATTAATTTGCAACTTGTTGATAACTCTAGGTACCACACGTCACAGTGACCCTCGCGTACATCACTTGCCCCTCTAAGCATCAAAGAAAAAATAAAGATATGTAGATATACAAATTTAGTCTATAAAATGCAATAAAAAAATATTTATCATCAGTTTAGGATATATATGTATTCAATTAAAACAGAACCACAGAAAAAATGGCTGGCGATTTATTTGTTCCAGCTTACCCCCGAAACGGCTAGGCCGAATTTAATGAGATTTCAATAGTAGATAGCAAACCCTACATGGAACTCAAACCACCTTTATTTTGATCATGCGTATGTAAAATTAACACAGACAAATTCGAGAAATACCCCTATCATATTTTTCATAACAACCACATCTTATCAACTGTACATATCAACAACAACTATATATGAAAGATCGCGAGTGAAGCCGCAGCGCACTGCTATGTTATACATCTTATGTAAAAATCGATATCTACATATTTGCTAGTCTTTGATCACTCACCGCCAATTGCACCCTAAGGTGAGGCTTATTAGGGGCCTTACGAGTTCGGGGTCGTTTCACCTACACGAGGGAACATCCAGCTTCCAGCGGCAGTAAAACTTTTATCCCCCTCACTTTTTCTCATTAAGACAGAGATAGACGTCTTTAGCTAAATGTCAATAGCACGTGTAACTGCCCGAGGCTCGGGGGATATTCGAGGGACGGCCGGGAGTAAAATTCAAAACGTCAGTGCTTGGATATTTCAATTTGTCTAACTTTGATGACGGTTTTGCATCGAGGGAACAATATCCATCGCACTGTCCATTAATATCGGCTACTATAAATTGTAATATACACTAATAGTTTCTTTTGCGCTTTATAATTAATTATTATGTATTTATTTATACTTTTTAAACAATCAATATCGTATTTTTAAAGATTTGTTACTTGATATATAGACGGTTTTCGTTATACAGGATGTTAGGGGACTGCTCCAGAAAACGAGGACATGTGATAGTACTAATGACACTTTTGATGAAGGGACGGAATAAAATTCGATCCTGACTAAAAAAAATCATATTTTTAAAACGTTTTATTAGCGCTATTTCGCTCCATCATGTTAGTCCAGCGGTTTTTGTTATCATGCTTCATTGCTGGTTCTTTTTTTTTAGTAAAATAATGTATTTTTATGAAAATATCGTTTCATTTAGCTGTACTTATAAGATGGAGCGTAAATAATGCTAATAAAAAGTGTTAAAAATGTCTTTTTTTGATCAAGATCGATTATTTTCCGTCCCTTCATCGTCATTAGTACCCGTCTTCGTTTTCGGGAGCAGTCTCCAAACATTATGTATACGATTAATACATTCAAAATATGATTAATTTGTACTATTATAACTTAATATGAGTTTAGTATTATGTTATGAGATAATTATAAGTTCATTCAAATAAGTACTCATTATAACATTCGCTACCTGTTGAAAGTTCTGGCATAATCGGTCCAGCATTTAAAAAGTTAGCTAGTACAAGCATACAGACAGACAAGAAGGTGTATAAAATCGAAATGAATGCGAGCGAAGCCGCTGGCAGAACCTAGTGTTTATTACTTTATACAACAAACGAATTCGTAATATTGTGATAAGCGTGATTTAAATATCTTATTCCAAATAAGATAAATTATTTTACACATCAGTGAAGGTTGTAATTGGACGGGCACTTCAAAGACATAGTAATTTCCCAATAGATTAAAACTGCCTCCGAATGAGCAACAATTCACAAGTTTGCCCGAGAATTATTTACAAAATTTAAGGGAATTCACCAAATTTCAACCTTTGATAATTATATTATTCAGAATTCAAATAAACCTAAAATAATAATTCGTAAAACTTTTATCCCCGACGCTTGTCGTATGTTTTTAAGTTTGATGGGTGAGTTTACATGGATGAACCAATATTAATGCAACTTTTCTGTTTGAATGTTCACGTTGTCGAAATTTTCTATGGGTACAGATAAATAAAATCGCAGTCTATATACTATTAAAATATTCGCTTATTACTAAATGTATATGGATTTATACAGGGTACAAAAAATTACATATTTACCATTTTCGTCATTCTGTCCGTTTATCTGTTTGCTCCGTCTAATCTTTGAAACGGTTGGAGAGAATTTGACGAGACTTTCTCTGGTAAATAGCTGATGTAATAAGAAGTAAATTAGGCAAGATAACATTTTAGTAACATCAATAATAAACTTCAGAAATATTATGTAAAGGCATTTGTTATAAATTGTTTAGAATATTTTGAATATCACCTGTACCATCTTGCCGTGGTATACATACCTTATAAAGCATCTGTTAAGAAAAATATATGTCATAATTTTTTCTGACATAAAAATTAGTCAGAATTTTATATTTAGTATTCGTAAGTCTAATAAAAGAGTTTTCAACATAATTTTTGACACCAAAACATAAATTATTTTAAGATCCATCCCCTATCAAAAGCGAAAGCGAAACTAATTTGTATTAATTGCTATTAAATTTACATTTTGAGTGGCTGATGTATTTATAATATTTGCATACAAAATTCGCATAACAAAATTACTTCTTTAGGGGCTGTTTCATAGCCAAGATAGCTATATATTTTAATAAAATATTTCTATATCGTATTAAAGATTAAAGATTAATAATAATTATAGTAAAAAGTTGAAGAGTTTGTCTGTTTGAACGCGTTAATCTCGGGAACCGCTGGTCCAATTTGAAAAATTATTTCAGTGTTTCATAGTACATTTACCAAGGAACGCTACAGGCTGTTATATTAAAAAAAAGGGATCCTTACCAAAATGTATCTACTGTATGTCTTATAATGTAACCCAAGGTGTAAAAATCAAAATGAACGCGAACAAAGCCGCTGGCATAATATGTTTTAATTGAAAAGCCACTATAGTTATATCACTGAAATATTCATAAATATATTATGTGTGTTATGAAGTTCTCATTAAGACCACGTGAGGTGGTTTTATTTATTTTTATTTCGTGCAAGTTTTTGAAAATTAATAAAGAGTGTATGCAGACATTTCGTTATAAATGCTCTATTTACAATGTTTTATTCACGAGATGCAGCGTTCACAAAAGCTATAAATTTAGAAAACTAATCCCTGCTTAACAAATTTCTGTTATTTGGACTGTTAGGTTAAAGAATTGCTATGCAGGTGTCACAAACGGGACGAGTCTATGTCCAATTGCCGTGTCGCCGGCGAGTGAACGCCCTTATTAGGGTTCATTATTAGTTTTTATACAATTATTATATCAAGTATATACATCTTCTTATTGCTATAGATAAAAAGACAAGAGATACACAATTGTAGGGTACTTTAACATTTTAACAAAGTCATATTTAATGTTGATTAATATTCGCACGAGTATAAATATACATATAAAATGTCATATATTACATAAAATTCTCGTGTCAAAATGTCTGTAACCAAACTCATCTGAAACGCTAGAGCCGATTTGTATGTAATTTTAAGAATATATTGGGTAGATCTGAGAATAGGTCGTAATCTATTTTATTATACCCCTAAGGACTTAAAATTTTGCAGAATTTTAGCTATTGTATTCTAGAGTCATAGCTAAAACTGCCTACAAATAAATATGTGGACGTGGCGACACTGGCTTTGAAACAGTTTTAAATCCTTTTGTAAGTTGTAACCTAAAATACAATAACATAAACCTTGTACAGCTTGTCAAGCAATAATTCACATATACATTCAAATGATTCAGAATTTATGTACGGAACTCCGAAAGTGTAACAAAATAGCCAACCGTGTCTGGTTTCCGCGCATCCGCGCCACCTGCCGGGCGGCCATTAGTGCCGGAACCGAATCCACAGCCATCGTCACAAATAAATATAATTATATTTTGATTGCACCTCCTAATGTTTGTTTTACGATTATTGAGTCGTCGTGCTAACCGCGCATGAAAGCGAGTTACAACAAATTATACTTTAATATGAGAAAATTGAGTTGTAATTCAATTGATGTCACAAGTGTTGGTAGAAGGTTCACGTTGAGCAAAATTATTTTCAGGAAAGTTATATCAACAAAGCTTAGGGCTTTATCATTTAAGTGTAATAATTCTGTTCACTAAAAGTAATACAGGCTTATTGAATCTTTTTAACTTTATATTTCAGCAGTTAAGCCTAGATGAAAAGAGTTGCCGTTAGCAAATTTTTT
>JAOSYY010000015.1:10552507-10564131 GCA_025727935.1 Hebomoia glaucippe
CAATTAAACCAACAATATTGTCACGAAAACGCATCCGTTCCCTTCGCTCACTCTTGTCGGACTGCGTGGCGGTAGGTGTTGCCGGCAGACTGGCGCCAGTAGCCGAATCAGCCACCTACCCTCCGGTTACAGCGAGTAATATAATTCTACCGTCTACCCTCCTGCAACGGTGCATAACATTATATTTAAAATATCCTATATATATAGAATACTTGTCCCCACAAACGTGTCAAATTAATGGAGACTCTTGCTAGAGAGGTTAAAATTAAGGATGTGTGAATTTTTTAATGTTACACATTATAAAATATCTAAAATAAAAACTTGAGTAGACCGACCTTATCACGAAAGGGTTTAAAAAAATAATAACAATGTATTCTTACACCTACCAAATACACGTAAACATTCATCAAAATCGGTCAGGCCTTTTAGAGAAGTATGGTCACTAAAACTTTGACATGAGCATTTTATATATTAGATATGGATATCGGAGTTACTTTAATGTGCTGTAAAAGATGATTCTAGAGGTCCACTACGAAACGAAAATCAAACACCATTAGGTTAGTCAGTACCTTTCGTAAAAGGTGAGAACTGTTTCATAAATCTTTAAATTCTGCATATCTCCGTTTAAAGTTTGACTATACCAAATCTCACAGAGCTCCATATGCGCTACGTTAGGAAAGACACGAAATTTTCCGTTTAGCTTTAAATATGTTACTGCCACAGAATTTTAAGAGTATTTGATATGGTGTACCCTTAGTTAGTACATACTTTAAGGACCTAAAAATCTGATAAGAATTATTTTTGTTGCATATATACAATTTTTTTTACGATAAGAAGGCAGACGAGCTTATACTGTACCTATACTAAGGCGATTACTGTCGCCCATGAACATCTCCAAGATCAGTAGAACTAGAAGAGGCGTTACCAACCTTAAGACTTTAGCCATATTACGTCAATTATGATTTCTAGTGACCTTCTGGTGTCAGCTTTATTTCTTTTTATTTCGAGTATCCGGAAATTTATAGACGAATCGCACACAGCACTTCATGACTTTTCCATCTATGAACGGTTAATTATAATTTATTAGGAATTCCTCCCATCATATTTAACGCCCGTACCCGAGGCAGAACACAAAACACATTTTTTTAAATGCAACTGTGTTCTGACCGGGACTCGAACCCGGTGCTCTGGCGTCGCTATTGCTTTATACAACCGCAGCACTACAGAGCCTTCAAAATTAATTAATTTAACGGACCTAAATGTTAGAAAGCCTTTTACTGTAAAAACGATTGTCGTAGGCATTGGAGAATATCTCTGAGTAATTTATAATTTCACAATATACTTCTGACCCCGTTCAGCTATAAGAATAATAAATATCAATTCCATACAAATCGTGGCATAAATTAAGTACAAGGCAGACTTACATAATAGGTTTATTATATTGTATCCATAAGTAAATAGAGCATAATATTCTATTTAAATTGAACAATATCTAACCCACTCTAATATCTTTCAATAAAATCTAGATCTATTTAAAAATAAGCTTTTTGTTAGTTTGTTATTTTAATATTTTAGTTTGGATATTTGATTTCATATCGAAAATTTTCAAGACCATAAATTTTTAAGGCTTCGAAGGCTATATTTTCGTATCAAAGGACGCGACGCCACGTTGCATTTTATAGTTTGAACTCTCATTGAACGAACAGCTGACCGGGGACACTGAGCAAAATCATAAAGACAGACTTTATACCATATGATTATAACCACGTATTGCGTCAGTCTAATGATTCCAATTCGTTTTTATTCCTTAATTATCTTTTATTTATTTTTTAAATACTGTTTATATAACGTTTCTACGTTAATATTTCAAAACTTTTCTTATTTAATCGAATTTTAACTTTTTCAAGGACAGAAATACCGAGATTCTATAAGGTGCTGTTGATCTTTTTTTTATGACGTTCCTGCACTGCTTAAGTATAGATTAGGACTTGAGTCACGCGTTAAAAACTTGCATTAATATTAATTTGAGTAAGATGACTAAGTTTTGAGATATGCTTGATTGTAATGTAGATTTATTTTCTTCGCATTTCCTTACAAGTAAAAACTCGTACCGCCACGAGTTGAAGCATTTGATCTAAATCACCGTTCTATCTAAGGCGTAGTGGCGTGTACTGTGCATTTATTATAGATACGATAATCTAATATGGAAATACGGGTTCCACAGGTTAAGCCAACGTTGGATTTAACGCGACTTATATTTTGTATTGATCTAGAACGGTGTTAACTACATCCTGGTTTACTTAACGGTTACTTACTATCAGTAATACGTTATTATAGATTTCAAGAGAGTCAATTAAAAGTTTTTAACGATTAACGTCGCTAAAAACTAACTGGCACCTTGCTCGTTACTGCTACAGAAGAAATAACGAATAGATTTTTTAATTTAAACCTTCGAGCGAACGCTAGTAATGTCTAAAACGTGCCAATTCATTAAACTGTTTGCCAGCGCATAAAACACGAAAAAACAAACATTGATTTTTGTATATTAAACATATGTAATTTGTCTTATTTTCTAAAGGTTTTAATGTGCTCATAAATTATAATATTAATGCAACGGCCATAACTAATGTTGTTCGTAGATTCGCACCAAAACAAACAAGATTACGATCGAGAACTCGCAAGTTATTGCTTTGCTTGTTACTTTATGTTTAAAATTATGAACGTGACCGGATTACCAAAACTTTCATAATGCTACAACTTTATACTTATTAGTGATGTACTAAATCGATTTTCTTATTTAATTTCAATTTCGAGGACGATATTTTCACGATCGTTGTTATTAACGGATCAAAAGTTCACTTTTAAAGTTATTACGGCAGAAATCACTGTTATAGATATAAAACGAATTTTATAAGTATTTAATAAAAATACCTTGAGCGTAGATTAAGTGAAAATAGGTTGCAACTTGTAAGAAAATCACTTGAGAAAAGTAAAATATTTTTTTTTATAATGTTAAAAGATGCTTTCAAGACAGCAAGAATTTATCAAAGAATTAAAGGTTTGAAAGAAAATATTGTAACAAACTAAAAAAACAATCGATAAAAAAAATATCGATTCTTACACATCCCTACGAACTCTTTGTGTAATCTGCGGATGTATAGCCATGTAACTTTCTTCATTAATGATACGGGTGCAGTAATAAACCTACTTAGTTGTTTGTAAGAGTGAAAATTGCGTACATTTTTTATGTTACTCTAAACAACTGGTGAACGCCAGCTTTCGCTTCGATTATGATACGCTACGGGAATTCGATGAGATTTCAAAGAAATTTTATGACAATGACTAAATAATGATGTATTTGGAAGTAATAAAATTCAAGATAACAACTGCCAGTTTACTGAGAAATAATCTTTAATATAACACTTTGTTCAACATGCTAATTTCATATATTAAAATTAAATTAAACGTTAATATAATATATTTTTTACTTCCTTATATATTATATAACTTTTAGTATATTTTATTTAAACCTATGAAGATATATTCTTAAGAACTTTTAACTACATATCAACACTAGCTGACCCAGCAAACGTCGTTTTGCCACCTAAGCATATTGAGGTTGATCGTAGAGGGTTGAAAATTTAGGGTTCTATGTATTTTTCAATGCTGTATCGTACAAAAATAAAACAAAATGTTTTGCCTAAAAAATAATATTTGGGGTGTACACTCTTACCAATTAGGGGTACGAAAAATAGACAGTAGCTCACTCTCAGACCTACTCAATATGCATTTAAAATTTCGTAAGACTCGATCGAGCCGTTTTGGAGGAGTATGGCAACAAACATTGTGATACGAAATTTTGTATATAATAGATTAATTTCCACACCCATTCTTTTCTATTCTAGTCACAATACAAACCATTTAAACACCTGCAAACGTATGTTTGGATTGGCTCTGTTATTAAAAGGCGTGCTGTCGAGTACGTCACATTATGAGAGACATCGCAATGGGTTCATCAATTCTCTTTATGACCACTTTTCTTCGCCTTCCCCACTATCTGAAGTCGGGCGAAGCGTTAAATTTTACGAGTCTGACTCATTTCAGAGCATCTATATTGTCAGTCATTTCCGATGATAACATCCAAAAAGAGATATTTTGAAATCGATTTTATTTCCATCACAATGATGTTAGGATGAAACTGGCTATTTATTTATTTATATACATATGCGTAGCCAGGAGGGAGACGAAGCTCCCCCTGGAGGTCGACCAATAAGTACTAAATATAATGGAACTTTCGCCAAAATTAAGGACATGTTGGAAACTAAAGTAATATCAAACAAAGAAGTTTAGAACAAAACAATAATTTAAAAAATTAACATTTTTACATCACTAACCTCTGACGTCACATGTTTTATGGTATTGTATTGTTTGGATACAAGTTCATTCTTGTCCAAAACTTCCAGGAATAAACCTAAAATCCATCCTCCATCTTTAGCTACCCTCCCTTTCCTAGCCCGAAGTCTGGCTACGCTCATATCCGTATATTTATAAAGACTTTATTAAATTTTTAAATAAGAAACCTAATATTTTATTCCGTAGAATATCTAAATAACCAGATTTTATCTTACATTGAAATGAATTTCACTGGCATCTAGCAAAACATAAAGAAATTGAAAAACATTCTTTGAAATGTTTTGGGAATGGTAATCTCCAAAGCCTTTCAGTATTACAACCGTAAGACCGACACCTAATCTTTTATCTCGAAACTCACAATCAGAAAGCAAGAACGTTGGATTAGGTAAATATAAGGGCTGTAATGATTTAAGGGCGCGGTTAGGCTCAACCCGCAAAGTTTTATCTGAAGCCAGCGCAGTGAACGCGCTCCAACTGTAATCCTAATTAATTAGTACGGGATGTGGCCTCAGACATTACGCAAACTCGCTACAAAACGGCACCGGCCAGCGAACCAAAATGAACCTTTTGCACTCAACATATGCCAGAATCGGGGACAGTTTGCCCCAGTTGCCACAGAAATAGGTAACTTACTAACGAACACCATTTATGTGAATTGACGTCATCCGCTCAGTGTTTACGGATTAGTACTTGCTTGTCTCTAATCTGTATGCGGACTATGAATTTTTTACAGAATAGAATACTAATCGCGTAACACAATAGCTGAACTTGTATAATCAACACAAAGTTGTTCAATCAGCTTGCATTTTAGACAAAAGCTCAAAGTGATAATCGTGTTCGTACCAGAATACTTGTTCAACGTTATATGGAATCAAGCAAAATCTGTATCCAATCACTTAGCTTATACGAAGATTGATTATTATTGTTGATATTATCAAAGCTTCCCAAGATACTTTATCAATCCCACTTAAATTTCATTGCAGTATACTATAGCTAATAAGGAAAACATACTTAATAGAATGCGGGCGTTCATTAGTCCTAGAAGGATATTAAAAATGCATTATATCCCCGGCGCCAAGGTCTACGAAAAGAAGAAAAGCGTTCACAGACGCTTAAAGTAAATATCTCTGGTTCCCGTTATGTAATGAAGTAAAAAAAAGCACACATCAGCGATGAATTCCTTGAGAAATTGTCGAGTGAGGCGTAATTGGACGGCCGGAGAATGTCGCATGCCTGGCAAAGTTTTTATATTACGGGACGGTAACTTGTAATGATGAATTGCGATCTTGAAGACGACAACCACGTTTAAGTATAATTGTACGTTTAGTTATTAGGATAGAGCGTGGGTTGCTAAATATGAACTACTGTACCTTGAAATTGTTGTGTACGCAAGGGCTATGTATTTCATGCATAAGGACAAAAGAGGCGAATACCTAAATTGAGTAATTCACAATAAATCGTCTTAGACACTAACTTTAATATGTCATGAACTTAAATATTTATTAAAATTTAAGGTAATAATAATATTTTACGCGCTCTATAATTTTTGGTACATATTATATAATGACAAAGACATGTTTTTTATGATACACTAAGATAAAATATTCTGATAGACGTAACGAACAGTCTTGTATGTGACTAGTAATGAAATTTTAATTTCTGCTTTAGTCTCCAAATTTTAAAACAGCACAGTTCTTTTATTTCTCAATTTTGCTTATAATATTTTAACCGGTATTGCTAACAACCTTTTTTAGGGATTCATATCTATTAAAATCTGGTTACTGAAATAAAAAATAACTACCATTACCTCTTGTCCCACCTGTGCAAAAGAGTTAACAATAATTACTCAAAGCTACGTGATATAAAATTATAATTTCTTTTTGGTAATTTCATTTCATAATCGTATCAGTGTGGCAAAAGTCCTCTTTCCTCCTTCAGTCTAATGTATGGCACTGTTTATTACAATTAGTGGTTTTTCACCTAAAACTATCCATACATACAATGAGACATTTTCAGATTCATAATATTAGTACGGAGTGCATACCATTATATTACGACGTATGTGATCTTAAAAACTCTTACATCTCTCGTTACTTAGCGTGAGAATAAAGGTAATCTAATACACAGTATAAGCTTTAAGCTCATTGAACCTAAAAATACATTACAGATCAATGATGCTTTAGTGAAAACATGGGAACATTGAACTCGAGCACTATGCGCCCACATACATATATGTGGTAAGTAAATATGTACAGAAACATTGTTTACACAACAAACTTACCGTTCACTATTTCCACTTTGCATTATTGTTTACCGAATTTTCTATGTGCACTGTGAAACAATTTCAATGAGTTGCAATACTCGTGTCGACCTCAAATAACTCAATGGATTCTGTACATACTGGCCAGAGATACGTTACGTAACAAATGTTTGAATGGTAATTCACGTATAATTACAAAAAAGTATTTTCATTAACCAATGTCGTGTCTTCTAGATTAGGAATAGCTAAATTCAGTATGTACTTTAAAAAAGTGTGAATAACAATATTAAACATAATAAATTCTATCAACCCAAAACCTAAAACCAATAATCAAAGCATATACATTTGTTGGCACGTCTTTGATTTCGTTAAACATTTATTTACAAAATGGCACGCTGATACGAAAAGGTTCGCCATCCCTGTCCAAGACTATACAGCGTGTTTGGGGACTGCTACCGAAAACGTAGACAGGTAACTCTAATGACTTTTCATGAATGGACGGAATAAACGCTTCATCACGTTAGTCCACCTGTTTTTATTATCATGCTCCATTGCTGGTTTTTTTTTAGAAAAGTAACGTTTTGTTTATGAAATATCATTTCATTTAGCTGTATTTACAAGATGGAGCGTATTTAATGCAAATAAAATATTTTAAAAATGTATATTTTTAGGCAGGATCAATTTTTTTCCGTCCCTTCATGAAAGGTGTCATTAGTACTATCCGCCTTCGTTTTCGGGAGGAGTCCCAAACCTCCTGTATGTTTAGTTGACGTCCTTTAGTAATCGTTAACAGGTGACATAAATACAGATTAATAAAAACAATTTAAATATCATATTCTTGTAGAATGTTATAGGATAGATTGTTATTTAATTCAATTTCTTCTTTTAAACTAAACTACTGAAACAGCTCTAAAGCTAATTTCAATGACAATCTTCACATAATAGACAATAATGGCGGTTAATACATTCAGATTATTTTCCATTCTCCTTTAAAAACAGAGCCAAACTTTTACATAAAAAATTGTTTTAGACTCGGAATATTTTAGAGAATCACTCGCGTATTTCAGCAACAGCGAACCCGACTAGGGAGCTTTACAATCACAAAATGAAGATTGCTAACAAAGTTTTTTCAATATTCACAAAAACTCGGCTTTCAGAAGTTTCTCGCTGAAATATTAAAAAGTTACGGTCGGACGTCAATAAAATTCTTTACGTTACCTTATTGAGTGAGCGCGCGCCTCTTAATAGTCATATTTACGAAGCTCTTAGTCAATTTAGAAAAGTCGACAGTGATTCATTGGAACATGTTATAATTTTACTAAGTTTTTTGTATTCTACCTACTCATAGACTCAGAGTTTACGAATATTGTTATCTTCTTTCCTTTGTATGTTGCTCTTTCAAATTACGGATTAAAAAACTGTAAATTAAAATTGAAGCCATTTCATGACTGTGACGAATTAAATTTGCTACGAGTGTAGACATCATGTATGAATGTTTTATAAATTTTCGACTTCCATACTTCTAAGTATAGTTAACCATTAAATAATACTGTGCAAGGTTAAAGAATATTTCTTAAAAACGACATATCTCTACTAATATTATAAAACTAAAGAGTTTGTTTGTTTGAACGCGCTAATCCTCAGGAACCGCTAGTCCGATTTGAAAAATTATTTCAGTATTGGATGGCACATTTATCGAGGAAGGTTATAGGTTATATTATATTTTCAAAAAAATTAGGGACCCTTAATAAAAGTCCAATAATGTAAAAATCGAAATAAACGCGAGTGAAACCGCTAGTAGAAGCTAGTTATATTCGTCTCCTTAGACTATTTTTGCGCTATTGTAGACTAACTATAATCAATTTTAATACACAATTAGTATATCTATTAATACTTTCACTAGCCGTTCCTACAATACTGAATCATTTTAATGATAGCGATTTCGAGACTGATTCATTGCGATAAGTAGTATCAATTTCCTATCTCCAAATCCATTTACTTAAAACTTTAATACTATAATAATAAAGACCATAATCGTTTGGTCTTCGGAGTTGGCACACAGCGCCGTAGCCAGGACATCACGCAACGCCTGGCGCCAGGAACTTACCTGGTCCAATGACGAAAATTAAATTCACCCTTGATATACTGTGTCCCTATCTGAAACATATTGTTCGAAGGAGAGGACACTTCAATTTCGACAGCTGTTCGTATCGATTTCAATGTGAGCAGCGGCAATGCGGTTTTGTATGTATTGTGATAGAGATTACTTCCGACCTTTAAGGCCAAAATCACTTTCATCAAAAACTGTATCACAATTAAGGAATTATTGAACAAAACTTAACAAGAAAAACGCATATAATGTAACCTTTAAAAAATCTTTAACGACATTTAAAAGTTATACATGTTTTTTTATATATTAGGAGAGCTAACGAGCATACGGGAAATGGATACCGAAGCCCATGGCCATCAGCAAGATCAGAGGTCTTGGAGATGCGTTGCCGGCCTTTCAAAAACGAATAGGCTCTTTTCTTGAAAGCCACCATGTCGTAACGTTATTGTTATATTGCACTTTCCCACTTAAATTGTTATACCGATTTTGACACGAATCTTATATAAAACTTCTTATTAAGTCGTACCTTTTGTTCAAAAAAAATCTAATCAAACTTAAAACGAGTGAAAAAGGCCGTATGAAGTAAGACTGATAGATAGTTATTAGTTAAATTAAGTATTAAGTAGAAAATATTTTTTTAAAAAATCACGTATTACGTAAGCACTATAGGAGGCGGGGGGTCTTTGCGTTGCTTATTTTTGCTGACAAGGGGGATGGAATGACATAATTAGTTATTCAAAATAGCGCAAGTTATAAATAAAATTAGTATAATTAGTGTAATTTTACAGTACAATTGCGTTGCGTACATCGAAATTTCATTACAAAATATTGCCGAACTAAAATTGATTCCGAAGCGTCACATAAATTACACGGATGTAAAAAATTTTCGCTCATCTGAGTCGTGTTTGTATCGGAACTGGCAAATTGAGTGTCATAACTATGTTCCCAGGCTTGTTTCAATAGCACAGATTGATAGCAACAGTTGGGACATTCGACTATTAAAATACAGGCTGTTTGGGGACTGCTCCCGAAAACGAACACGGATGATACTACTTGATACCTTTGATGAAGGGACGGAAAAAAATAGATCCTGACGTGAATTTCATTCTTTTAAGTTTATTTTGTCACTTTTCATTTAACACATCAAGATTTTATCAAGGAATATATATCGTATCGTAAAAACAAAATTCATTGCTGAATATTGTGATATCGCAGTTCGTGCCTACTGTTGAATTTTATTCTGTTGCATTAGTATAATACAGTTATACGGGATCGTGACATGGCGGCTGGCTAACAGCCAAAGCTCAAATACTTGTTATTAATTAAATTGTTATACAATATACCTAAATACTTGCAAGTTTCATGCAGATTGAGCAGGGTAAAGGTTTTTGTTGTAGCTTAATATTAAGACTTAAGTAGGTACTTGCGTATTTAAGAACAAAATTTGAATTCTAGTCTACTGTTCAGTTTTGCAATACAAAATCTTAGGAACCCGCTTATTCCCACTGTCTTTAAAAAAACTATAACTCTCCGACGTTTACCAGCAAACACCACTTTTGTAACTCAACAATTATTTATAATAATATTATAAAACTGATTAGTTTGTTTATTTGAAGGCGATAATCTCACGAACCGCAGGTCCGATTTGAAAAAACCTTTCAGTTTTGGATAGTACATTTATCAAGGAAGGCTATATTGTATTTTCAAAAAAATACAGATCCTTATTAAAAATCCAATAATGTAATCAAAGGTATAAGTCGAAATGAACTCGAGCGAAGCCGCAGGCAGAAGCTTGTAAGATAACATAATCTATTTGCCACTAGTAAAATAATAAATAACCATACAAAAAATCCTTATATTCTCAAAATATTATAATTACATATTATTATAGCAATTAGCAAATATTAAAATCTTTTAAGCTCCAATACGTCTTTTGAACAGCATAGATCCATACAGCAGCCAGAAATAGGTCTCAAAAGTTCAATTTATTCAATTGCAAGAATTTCCAGAAGCGTCTGAATTATATGAAAGAATCTTTTCAACATACCGTGGAACTTAATCCGTTCTTTCATATATTAAAATTCTATTGGGTGACAACTTTAAATATTACTGAACTAAGAATTTTTATCGGACCACCATTATTAAAACTTTACTAAAGTAAACTCAATAATCGTATCAAAACACCTGTTTGTAATAACGATAAATAAGAAAATATGTCATGTTATCTATTAATTTCCCTTTTAAATGATAAAATAATCTTTTTAACCATAATTATAATGTTCTACTTAGGCATATCTAGGTCATTCTGTTGCATATTTGGAAAGGACAAGATTTCTATGAATAGAGGAACAGTTTTACAAATCTTAAAACATAAATTTGAATAATAAAATTGAATATCTTAAAAATACAAATTTTAGAATCTAAGGCATATGTTTTTATAGTATAGGCGGACTCCATGACAAGTAATTACAGTCACCCAAGGACGTGGAATAGTCTTAGTAATAAAAAACTTTTTAATTGAGTGTGGTTTAAAATTAATTAAAGCAAAAACAACCTTGACAAAAGGATAACCCACAATTTGCTTACTCACTAGTATGTCATAAACCTCTATTTACTACTCAAGTATAAAGTAACTATAATTTGTACATTCATCTTCATTCCCATTGGGACCTACGCCCACATAAGTCTGGAACATTCTTTGAGAATCTCACTTCAAACTGATCCTATTAGGGCTACCGGATATGACAATTTATTTCCGCAATAATATTTTTTTTTATTGTTTCTGAAAAGCTATACAATGTGGTTTCTTATATTTAACACCAGTAAGTGGACAATGATTTT
>JAOSYY010000015.1:10573768-10588055 GCA_025727935.1 Hebomoia glaucippe
GTGTCATTAGTACTATCACCTGTCTTCGTTTTCGGGAGCACAAACAGCCTCTACAAACAAAAAAACATTTCTAAAACTACACCAAAGTTGAATTCTTAACTCACGATGATCTCAACTTTCTAAGGTATTAAATTGCTATAGTTAAAGTTAAATTAAAAAAAAAAACATGTATTATAATCTTGGTGTTAGTTACGATACGTTTGTTCGTAGAAAATTATATGATACGTACACTTTTCATTCATACCAGCCGGCTAGCCACCCACGTTTCTCTATTGCAAGATATTCACATCGCATACTACCGCGATTATTATTCAAACATCACAGACAGTTGGTCGAAGAGACGAATCAAAAACTATGTTCGAACAATAGTAAATGGTTCTATGGCACGTGCCTAACGGTTTAGGAAATTGATATGCTCCTTGCCAATTATGGCGTAATGCATTCTTTAAATTCCGGATCGAACTAGCGTTTATTTATTGATAACTCGTTTGAATACCGTTTTGTATATGTTATGTAACGTGTTTGATGGACGAAATTTTAATGTGCGTATTTTCCTTTAGCACGAACACTTCCTGTCCAATTTTCCTCAGTCATATAAATAGAAAGCTTATTTCAGGAAAAATCCTTGTACGAACTTTCACACCTCACGGCATATTGAGCTTTTTTATTGTCGTACTTGAAGGTCCTAATTTTTGAACTCTCGTAAAATTCTTTATTTCCCTAAGGAGTGTTTTGTTATACATATTAAGTAATAAGTCCACATAAGAACTATACAGAGGCAAAACACATCACCGTCCTTTGTTTTGACGTAGTCAAAAATCTAAAGCAATAACTTAATGTCAAGTTACATGTGTTAATAAAGATATTAAACTTGCGAGACATGACGTAAGTGAATGTAACAATTGTAAGTGTTCATTGTTAATTCTCAGTACAATGCACGTTTGAGACACGCGCCAGCGATCACTCAGCGCCTTACTCTTAAACTTAGTTTCACAAACGCAAGTGTCTACTTGAGTGCTCTTAAAATGTCTTATAAAGACAAAATGATATGACTTAAAACTGTATCTGAACTTGAACCATATCGAGTTCGAGTTTTGGTAACATTAACCGCGTATTATTCTACTAACAAAATCAAGTATTTTAAATAACTAGAGATTAATTAAATAATATATAATATTATAAATATTTGTATGGCATCCTTACAAAATTTTCTGTTTGTACAAAAACTTATTCCCATAAAAAGATATGCTAACATTTTAAATGGGACAGTGAAATTATTCGTGTGTTACTCTGTGCCCGCTGAATCAATGCAAATTTTTTAATCGTCTTGCAAAAATTGCTCTTCGAATTTTAACAGACTTTCTTTACGACAGTGACCTCAACACTCTAGCTAAATATATGGAAACCGTATTAAAACAGTTGTGTCATAATAATAAACAGAGAAAGAGATAAAAAGATGTTCTTTATTTATATAGTAAATACATTTAGCCAATCAGGAAAACCTTCTTTACGAGGGAAAATCTACATATACTACCTTCACTAAAGCCTTGTTAATTAGTTCATTTTCCCACCAAAAACACACACCATCTTAATTTCTATGTATAGCGTTCAAGTTTATTTTGTCAACGACTTCTATTTGTCGATCACACAATTTGATTTGTAATATATATACAAGATAATTATATCACTATACGAAACTACAAAAAGTAACAAGTTTATATTAATTAAAAACGGTTATGAGTTTCTGTCTGTGACTCCAGCCCTGTCGATCGTATTTCCAACCCTTATATTTTTCGCTTTAATTAATTTCATTACACATTAATTAGCATTCGAAGGCGTAGCCGGCTATAATTTTTAACACATGTAACGTTATAAACGTATCCACAATAGACGAGACATTTCAGTAGCTATAAAAACACCCGCTGTTTACAACTGTATGACTATAAAAGTTACATCGGCAATCAATGTTAATATCTTCCATAATAAAGACAGTACGTAAAATTTCTTTATTATAACTCAAATGTATAATATAAAGTCGGTGTTGAATTTTTTGTGTTTAATTAGGACGATTGTTTGCTGACTGTTGTGAAGAGTTTTATGATTTTTATGAATAGATAATGATTTCGGGCGTATCAAAAACCTAAGAGATTCGTGAGAGAATACCTAATCTATGCTAATGTACAAAAAGTGTATGTTTGTGATACCAAAACAACTTTATAGTTATTAATATATAAAAAGTTGTATATGTAATAATACTATAATAATTAATTTAGTGTTGTGCGTGCGAAAAATAAATAATGTCATTATATATATGACCAAATGATGTTGTATGAATAAGGCCTTAAGGTTGGCAAGGCGTCTTCTAGATCTACTGATCGTGGAGGTGCCCATGGGCGACAGGAATCGCTTAGTATAGGCGGACTGTATACTCGTTTGCCTTCCTATCGCATAAAGAAGATATAAAAAATGTGTATGTCTATTTATTTGTTCTTGCGAATCTCTAAAACGACTATAGGCCGTTTGGACAGTCCCGTCCATTACTATTTCATAAGTAGTAATTTGAGCTACGTTTATATCTTAACATAATATACATAAAATGCACGGATGAAATCAAAAACACAAGCAAAAGATTCAAATAAGCTAAAAAATTCAACATTATGTAACTTTCTAATAGTTAGAAAGGACCTTATATTATTATTACATAATAAAGGCTTACAGCTTAAGTGTTTAAGGATTTAAATGAAGTTTCGTGGGTGGTTTTTAAGTGCATTAAAATTGAAACAACGAAGCTGGTCTAGAACACTGATAAGAATCACGTGTTGGGTAAGTTTAAAGTTTACAATTCACTAAGCGTCACCCGCGGCGCCACTCCTAAAGTAGTTAAGCTAACACAATAAAACGTAACTCTAAATTAGCTCCTCGTTTTACAAGCAATAAATTTAATAGGCGTTTGCGAGGGGCTCTGTTGTCACACTCAAAATTTAAACTCCACGACAATTCTGTTACCTCGCACGGGGGGCGTTAGAAATCATATCGGCTAACCTATTTTGACCGTTTATTCAATTAGGCAACCCTATCGGTTCGTGCCACAGTACAAAAAAACGAGTAAGTGGTGTTGGACGTTAGAAAAATATTTGTTTATAGTTTCATTCAAAAAATCACTTTAAAATCCTTGCTATACTAGCAATTTAACGTTGCTTAAAATCTATTTTAATATTTCAGTAATAGGAGACTTACATACGATATAATAACCAACTCGTAAATAATGTCATTTAAATAGCACTTTAATCACAAATGATTTTAAATCGTAACCTATACTAGCCTCTGTCAGCGGCTTTGCTCGCATTCATTTAAATTTTTACACCTTGAAATACATTATTAGACTTTTATTAAAAATCCCTATTTTTGAAGATATAATATAGCCTATATAGGCGTTCGTCAATAAATGTACTATCCTACACTGAAAGAATTTTTAAGATCAGACTAGAGTTTCCTGAGATTAGCGCGTTTAAACAAACAAACAAAGTGTTCAGCTTTATAATATTAGTACATATAAATAGATGCAACGTCTCACATACTATACAAAACAGACAATATATACTAAGAATGCTCAAAGTAGAAATGTATTAATATACTCAAACTGATATCGCAATAGATTATTGGTTTTAACACAAATTCTCATTACATTTAGCTTAGTGGTTTTTGATAAATAAGATACGTAAGATGGTTTACTATACGATATTATTTGTAAAAGTGTATGGAGAAGACTGATTTATTTCTAAACCAAATGCAAAAGAATTTAATTTTGCAATGCATCAACTGTGTTGCCACAGGAGTTAAACGCAAAACGAAAAATAAGAAATACTTTTTTTGCAAGGGATGTGTCTCTGGTTGATAAGGTATCTCGTGTTATAGCACATCGCGCCTAAAAGTTATAAAGTTACATAAATTGTATTATCAAGAGAGGTGGAATTCCAATAGTCATCTTTTTTTCAATTCTATTACCACGAAGCAGCTGTAATCTAGCTCGGGTCGTAAAAACGGGATTGGATTCGAAATAAAACATGTATTGTCCCTCGTTACGTTATACAAACATCCATCATGCCAGTAGGTGGCTTTTCGTGTATATTTCGTTTTAAATTAAAAAAGTATACGATTTATTTATGAACATCGAACTACTTCATTCTAGGGATAAATAAAAAATATATTTAAGTTATAAACATTTTATTAATCATCTATACAAACATCAGCCATAATTGAATAATCTACAATAATTTACAGTCTTTCAAATTAATACTTACAACATTCTCATTTCGAACAAATTTAATAAATAAGCGAATGATTTTAAATGCGAAATTTGGTATCGTTATTGTACAAAAGTTAAACGACTATAAACACTATGAGGCCTATATACACCATGACGATCGGCCTTGATTCATTCAAGAATATTACAAAGCGACATGCCCCACGAATGCCTACCGATACTGTTATGAGATCCTTCTGTTATTTACAACTACGCGTTAAACCAGGTACGTCTGAACCGTGTGCTGCAAAACCACAGCCTGCGGGTGATTGTGCCGGCCTTGGAAATCATTTGAGGAGTAATCAGAATCTATCGTAGAATAGATATGTTCCGATAATGGCCGATCGCACGGCGACCGCTCAGCAGAATTCGCCGATTTGCCGCATAGCGTTTGACAAGTGCTGTTTAATACCGACGCGTCCATTGTGTACGTATTGGAATTCCTACCGTAATTGAGTCTTTTCAATTTGTGACCGCGCCGCTTAGACGAAGGCATCGCGTACCGTAACCTCTCCCAAAATCGTTTCTCTTTCCATGTTATTTCTAAACCCGTTTTTAAATGCGACTTCAATTCCGGATCGCGCGACGCGAGCCCTACGGAGATAATTATTAATTTGTGTGGATTCTTTCGGAGCGCTCGTTGTAATGCTTGTCGGAATTCTATCTGAGACCACTCCGTTAAGATAAAGTTCTTTGTGAGTACGACTATTATACGCCTCGAGGCTTCGGTCGCTTCGACCACTAAGTCGGGGAACTGGGCGTAGGTCGCTTCGAATTGTGGAACGTCTCTATAATGTAGACATAGATGGTAAGACGGGTAACCGTTTTCGAGCTCCCGCGCTAAGGATTCTATAACGAACTCTTCGTCTTTTGGACTGTAACAAATATAAGCGTCGTAAAGCTTATCAACGTCGTTAAAAGCGCTCGCTAGGGGAAAGAGCTTAATGCCGCAATTTGAGTACAACCACATTCTGCAAGCGTATCTAAATGTGAACACTAAAGCTAATATTAATAAAATAAGCATGAAGCCGGTAAGAACCGAGGCGAGTAATGGTATGTTGTTGGAGACGACGAACGCGCTTATCACTGAATTATCACTTATTTCACTACAAATTGTCACATTTAAATTCAGCGGCTTCTTGGTTAAACTCGTTTTCTCATTCATGCACCACAAGCTACGAATATCTACGACTTTCTCAACATTCTGTGATATGTACGTGAGGAATCCTTGTAAATATTTACAATTACAAGACCATAAGTTATTGCCGACGAACAACGATTGTAGCTTTTTGTTATTGTCTAAATGCCACAGGCCATAATTTACGAGCTTATTTCCGTCTAAGCGTAAAACTTCTAAAGAATCCAAAAAGGTAAACGTTACGTTCGAAATAAACTCAATTACGTTATTCTGTAGGTACAATTCCCTTAAATTGTTTAACTTGAAAAATTCGAGACCTTGAAGACGGTTTAATTTGTTATTGTCTAAATGCAGTATTTTGAGGTCACCCAGTTCACGAAATGTGTTGTTATGAATGCTTAGTATATTGCTCGAGTTCAAGTAAATAACTAAAACTTTCTCCATAAATTCAAAGAGAGTTTCATTAAGCACCTTATAACTGTTACCGTCTAAGTATATATGAGTGGCAGTCGGTGGCATGTCGCGAGGTACGACACTCGACTTCTTAGCCGAACAATCGACAACATTAGTTGTCTTTGTCGCGTCGTGATAACAAGAACAATCATGCGGACACACAGATTTACAATTACAAAACGTAAAATCACAGCAAGTACAATTATCGGGACAGGTACTTTCGTACTTACAAAGGAAATCTTTTATGTGTAGAGAGCTAACGGGTTGATTTTTGGCACCGCGGACGTAAGATTCTTTACATATAACATTATTTAAATCCATCACGTGGGGATATTCTCGCGTAGTAACGGAATTTATGAGCAAAAGCCATTTCATAGTACAGTCGCACCGAAGAGGATTAGCGCTGATATAAAATTGTGGCAAGGGACGGTCTTCGCTTCCCGAGATGCGAAAACTATCCAACTCTAAAGTTTCGATTTTGTTGGCGTACATATCAACACGTGTCAGATTTGTCTTCTCGAAAAATGTACCTGGTTGTATATTCGATATCTCATTATTGTTTACAAACAAAAGCTCGATGCTATTCGGTAAGGACATTGCCGATAAAGCTACTAAACGATTATGGCTCGCGTCCAATGTCTTCACGCTTAATTCGTCCTGAATTTTATAGTAATTACCGAGAATTTCGATGAAGTTCGCGTGAATATCGAGCCATTTTAGATTAGGCGGTAGAAAGGCATAATCAAACCACACCAAATGGTTTTCTGATAGATTGAGCCATAACAACTTTGTCAAAGATACAAATACTCCATTTACTTCAGAAATGTAGTTACCGTCTAAGCGCACGGCTTCCAATTGAGTATTTCTTTGAAACGTTTCCGTATCGATCAACAGTATCTTATTTTTCGCTAAATTAAGCACTTGTAAGCTAGGCAATCCCCAGAACACACCCGCTGTGAGATTTCCAATTTGATTTTCGATTAAACGCAGACCGGTTAACTGTGATAAATTTTGAAATGAACTGTTCGTTAATTCCGTTAATAAATTTTCACCCAAGTCTAACGACTTTAAGAACGGTAATTGTAATATCGCTTCCGGTACATTTGTTAATTTATTCGAACTTAAATCTAGTTCCTTCAGGTCCGAACAATTTTTGAAAGCGTTTTCACTAACATAAGACAGTAAATTACTATTAAGACTTAATTTGTTTAGTATAAATAATCCGTTAAACATATGATCTTCAATCGTTCGCAGCTTATTGAGCCCTAGATTTAACGTGTGTAAATTAAAAAGTGGTGAAAATGCGTTATCATCTATGAGTCCTATAGAGTTATTGATTAAATTAAGGTTTTGTAAAAAGAATAGGTCTTTGAACATATTCTGAGCGACTCGGGAGATACTGTTGTGAGATAGGTCAAGCACGATTAATCTTATTAGACCTCCAAACGTTTCATCTTCTATGTGGTCGCCCTTTAATTTATTCACTGAAAGATCTAAAACGAGTAATTGATCCAACCTATTAAATATTCTTTTAGGCAATATTTCCAGTTCATTGTTCCTTAAATAAATTTCACGAATTTCTCTCGTGTTCTGAAATAAACCTTCTGGTAGATAATTTATAGCGTTATCGGAGAGATTCACAACTTTTAACGATAGGAGGTCACTGAAAACTTCGGCCGGCAACTCGCTTATTTTATTGTTCTGCAAGTACAATTGTGTAAGTCGTCGCAAATGTAATATTTCAGAGTCAGCTGGCAAGGACATTATATCGTTGCAGCTCAGATCGATAGTCTGCAACGTTGAACCACATTTGTGACCGAAACCCAACTCATCAACAAACTTTATTTTATTACGAGTGAGATTGAGAGAAATTATATTTTCGAGGGCACAAAATAAATCCGACGGTATCTTCCTGATATTGTTAAATCCGAGGTTCAAAGTGTGCAGTTCTCTTAAGCCGTTGAAGGCTCCGAAGGACATCTCTAATTCTTTATTATGACCCCATTCATTATTCATGGTGCGTAGCTGCAAAGCCTTTAATCCTCGCAGACCTTCGAACACGTTCCCGGGAAGACGAAGTATTTTACAATTGGACACCGTAACCTCTGCCAAGTCCTTCATTTTGTTGAATTGATGATCTTTCAGGGTGCTTTCGAGGAGTTCCGTTCCGCAATTGATGACGAGCTTTTCCGCGCCGTCCGAGTGCATCGAACTAGCCAGGTCCCGGTCCGACGACAGCGCCCGTACATTGCACTCCACAACGTTTTCAACGGCCACTCGAAAACAAGCATCTGCAGCGTCAGGCGCCCCCGTCAGCGCCGCGCCCATCACTAAACAAAAGAATATCGCGCTAATTATCATTTTAAACCGCACTTTGTCCATATCATTTTCACTTGTCAACTTGTTTCGATGAATGAAAGTATAGTCCGTTTGTCACGAGCGACCATATTAAAACACGATACGCGACTTGTACGGGGATACGGGTCGGTTGTGACGAATGCGCGTGCAATAAATAGAGTGCGCGAGTCCCATTGTAATGTTTCCCAGACGCGATCCCCCCTCGGCGGCGGAACCGCGACTGCCGTGTGGACTGTGTAACGCCATGAATGCGCGGCAGCCGGCTACTTGCTAGGGAACGGACCGAACCATCGCATTTCTATTACTGCATACAAATAGCCCCGTCGCTAATAGATACTTTATGGTAATAAGTGTATTTATTATTCTGTGAACAGAAAAAAACTGTCCATCGATTCTCGATACAGTGCCATACCTATGTATCTACATAAATACTATGGATAGTTACAAAGTAGCCTATTTATAATTGGACCGTTTATTTTAAATATGGTGTAAGTCCATTTTTGCGAAATATTAGCTATCACGTAAATCATGCTTAATTTAATGTAATTTTTTTATATATAACTGGTCCGTGTTTAATTTCTCAAAAAAATCCCATGTTATGTACAACTTTAAAATCGTTCGGTAAATGAAATTGCATAATCATCATAATCATAATCCTTCAATTTTATCGAAACAAAAGAAAATGAACTACACCACTTTCAAAATAAGCGGTCCATATTATACATGAGTTGTAGTATCAAGGTATTAATAATATATGGATTTTATACTGCATTGTGTGTATATAGTTTTGCGATTTATTTTAAACAAGCAACCAAAAATAAAAAATCATGAAATTAACAATTTAAATATATTAGATTGTCAATATTCAAAATAAAGTTTAAAAAGAAATTAAGTACTGTAAAAAGTTAATGAAATCTTATTCATAAACATAAGGTTCGAAAAATCGTTAATGTCCATTTGTTAAATGATACTTTAATTAAATATTAATATAATATTTTAAAAACAAAATTAAATAATTGACCGTTGCATATTAACTCCAAGAATGAAGATTCAAAATAAGCTAAAAGTTGGAAATGGTGAATATCTTAATGTATCAACCAAGTTCAAATACATAAATACTACTTAACTTTTTTGCGTCTAGCTCAAAATAAAAATTTTGGGCTATCTATTACTGTACATCATATATATGTAGATTAGTTCATGATTGGTTAGACAGACAGATTTATCGAATGAGTTGAGCTGTCAAATCATGCTCAAAGTTAATTCATTTTTAATTAAAGTGCATATTGGCGTTAAACGAACATAGTCACAGATTTATGCCTAAGTCTAAAGAAGTTTAAAATATTTAAAATGAAAAACAAAAACAACTTACAAAATCCAAATTCTTCAAAACAATAAAAATTTAATCTAACAACGAAGAATTTTTATTTATTTTTATTACCTAAATGGTATTTATCACGTAAGCGTTAGAAAAATGGTATAACACATAGTCGTTGCCATTAAATACTTTTAAATTTTAAACACTTATATTTAATATTTCTGTTCTAGTTCAGTAAAATAATAAATTTGACAATAGCTTCAAAGCACACACGCGCGCGTAAAACTCGAACGGTAACATATACGTCACAGGATCATGACGACACACTGGCCTATTTTTAAAGTGCCATAGAATATATAGTAATATAGAAAATTCAATAATGTCATTTCTATAACTAGTGTCGTCAGCGCCTTGCGCATTTTTTTTTTTCGTACATATTAATTTTGCGTCGCAAGGAAAAAGGTTTTATATATATCAGGAAATATGTTGACTGAACGTCAACTCGTATTTCGCCTAGGGTATTCTATAGGTAATAAAGAAATAGTACCTAATAATGGAATAAAAATAACTAGTGTCTAAAGTCTAAAGTAATAGTTTGTTTCATTAAAATTTCCAGTGTAGTGTTTAAATGTCGTAAGATATTATTTAAAGACTTTATTAAGTTTCATTGTCTGTAACACATTTGTGTAAATTCGAAGAATAGTTTAATGGCTCTTCTTGGTTCACTTTAAGGTGTGATTACTGTTTCTAAAACCTAATATATATTTTGTTAAAGCAAATTTTATTATGTCAAATATCCTTAACAGGATATATGAACGATCTAAAAGCACATATCCCAGTTTTGAAGTGTAATAATTAGTACATAATGCATACATTAATTTTTGTATAAAAATAACAGCCTTTTCAAAATGCATATACAATACTCAGAAATAAAATTTCTAACTTTTTACTTGACCTTTATAACTGCTGAACCGATTTTAACGGATTTTTCACAGGCTGATAGTTCATTTTATAAGTACTAAATCTGACAGCTATTATTTTCATAGCCTATCCATAAAAGTAGGTGAATCAAGACACCGGCTTATATGCTATATAACAACCCTATGAATGAAACATCATCAACTCCATTATCACTCATTTATTTAGTTATCTAATTAAAGTAATACCTATAATATTATTTACAATTAGCAAAGAATAAACAAATTCTGCTAAAATCAACTTGAATTATCGAATTAATTGGTGCCAAAACAAAATGAATTGGCGGCAGAACATTGATTACAGATAACATATATATTATATTGCTAATACACATACAAATTCTCTGTAGATTGAACACCTACTATATATAGATAAAACATTACGAGTTTATGGAGAAAATGTTACTTATAACTAAGGAATAAAAATTATCCATTGACATAGAGCAAAAAAATCAATTTGTCATCATTTCATTGTTAACTTTTATTCTTCAGCTAAAGAGTCATTTAAGTATTACGTAAGCAGGTTTATTAGAATTACTTACCCCCGAACCCCCTTGTTAGCAAACGTAAGCAGAACTCCCATGCTTATGTAAACATTTTTCAGTTAATATATTGATTCTTTAATGATTAATCATTCCGAGGTTCAATCAAATCATTATCTAGACCCACCTTCCCCCACTGTCAATTTAATTAAAATAAGCAAAGCAATAATCTTAAAAAACAAAAAATAGTTCATTGGTTCCATAATTTCATAATGTAAGCGTACTGAGAATACATTCCACACTTGCTATCTGCCGCCATTATTTTGACATACAACAAAAACTTAATATGAATCTTATTTAATACATAACAATATTAGTCGTCCTATACTTAACCAATCAAAAGTTTAAATGCTAAACACCGAATTGAAAAAATGTTCATACATACAAAATCAAATGTATTTTTAAATAAAATACTCGAGGGCAACAAAAATTCTAGTATTTGAAATTCGATGTTTATATTAATTAATATACCATGAACAATCTAAATGGATAAATTAAATCCAAATAAATTCTACCCTCAAAACAGCTATATATTATTATCTTTTAGATATTCAGTCTTACATAATATGATCGTTCTAAAATTAATAATTTGTTATTAAGCTGTGTCATCGTGGCAACACTAAACTAGAAATCGTCACAATAAATACACAGCTTAAAAACAAATTATTATCATCAATCATTTTTCACCTCACAATTATGCGAGATTCGTTTTACTGGTATCCCAATACAGATTTTACGTTAATAAATTTCGTACTCTACGATTATATAGTCGAAAGCCAATATTTTAGAGTTAAGGTTTTAATATCGAATTTTTAAAATTATCCAAACACTGCGACAACTGCCCCTCTCAATATCATATTAAAATAAGTGTCTTCTACTTAAATTTACTAAATACTTTCGTAAAATAATTTACTTACACTAACAAATTGTTTAGGTCAACTGTTGTTACAAGAAGTTTAAATATTAGACGAGAAAGAAATGTAATTGTCATGGCACATGCTACGAAGGCCACAAATTCTTCAATTATTGCTTAGACAATAAAAATTACATTAAAATAACATACCACGTGACATAGACAACATCTATAAAGGACAAACACTTCACTACACTTCTATATTAAAGTGTGGAGTCAAAATACTAGAACGGGTACAAAAAATCGTATCTACACTATTTTGTAATGTTACTACCTGGGTAATAAGAAAATAAATAATTGTGTAATGGCAACACAACCGAAAAAAATAGTTAAATATGTACTATATCTATATTATTTAGATTTGCAAATGTCACAAGAATATGCATTAAATTAATTGGTGAAACGAAAGTTATGGCAACCCAAATACATCATACTGAGAATCTCAAATATTAACAGTAAATAATATTTCTTACTATCAGTTTATTTTCAGTAACCATCACTATAGATATGTATTTACTGAGAGAAATAACAAAAATGAAATTAATCAGTGGACAAAGTTAATTAGCTAATCGCACTAGGATTTCTGTAGTGTTAAGTAGATTAAATATATCAACTAAAACTTATCGGAATGAGACATAGAATTCCATGAACAGTTCTGATACACAATTTTCAACTCTCCATTTTCTACACCTCATTCCGATACGACTTACAACTAACAATGATCAATCCAGTGAGACTCCATAATATCGGTTTTGAGTTTTTAGCTCTTAAATTGTTCTCTCTTGAAACCCACATCAGCAACATTGAACGCTTCAATTATTATTAGCTATCACAAATATATATCAAGAAAACCACAACTATCTGGGTAGACAGTTATGGTTTTCTTGATACGAGTGAATAGGGTTCAACAAAATTTTATGGAACAAAACATTACAACTCAATATATTATATTATAGTAAAAAATCCTGCCCTATGAAAAGTATTTATTTTATAATAAACTAGCGTCCCCCAGCGTCTTCGCTCGCATCCATTTCGATTTTATACCTTTGGCTACATTATTGAACTTTCAGTACAGATCCCTAATTTATTTGAAAATATAACACAGCCTATAGCTTCCTCGATAAATGTATTAATACGATGGAACAATTTAATCCCTAAATTACCTGATGAAAAATTTGGTTTCTCAGAGATTGCCAATTAAAAGCGTTATTATTCAGTGCGATATACATATTAAAGTACATTTATTATCTGTACTCCCAAGAGTACACCGGTCCAGTTCACTCAAATGTCTGCAGTTAAATTATTTTTTAACCAATCAGACCTGAAGTGTACAATACTAGACTCTTATTTCCGCAAATTCTTGATCTTGACATAAAGACATGTTTGTGAATTCTACACTCGCAATTGAAGTTATTATGGGTCTCACTCTGATCAAGTCTATCACTAGTCACTAGACACGTCTCTCACTCAACACCATCGCCGTTTCTTCGACGTCCCTTCACTATAGTCGCAGTGTTGCTCAGCCTATTTGTCCAAGGCTTGCACGTGGTCAGGAAGGTCGCCACGTGTATACCGTGACCACATCTTGTTGTAGAGCAATTCCAGGCCAGTCGCATAGGCTTTACAATCAAATAGGGGACTCTCTGTTCGCGCGCTCCACACTTTCGCCCGGATTGCTTTGAGGCTGTTGATAAAATTTGAATATTAGCGATTTGGTACAACCTTTTTAAGTGTACAGAAGCTGCCCTGAGATAGTGTGTTGTGGATTAAATAATTTTTAATAATGACTACTGGGAAAATAATGTACCTTTCACATACTTAGGAGCTGTTAAAGTATTACGTAAGCACTATAGCGGGCTGGTGGGGGGGAGGGTGTCTGGATGTCTTTCCCTTGCTTATGTTGGATGACATGGGAGGTAGGGGCATTGATTAGATTGAACTTTTGATCATGAATCATTGAAAAATCATACATTAATAGATTTTTTTTACGTAAGCATGGGGGGAGGTGGTAAGAGCTTTGCTTTTTCAAGTGGGTAGGAGCGGAGGGAGGGGGTAAATAATTGTAATAAATCCGCTTACGCAATACTCGAGTGGACCCTTATACATGTATCACCATAAGTAAAACTCTGTATAATCTCTATGGAAAGGTTATAACCAAATATTTATTTATCCACTAGACTGGCGAGCCACCAGTTTCTGGTTTGTCAAAATATTTGCGCATCTGGCAGTCCACCAGTATCTGGTGTTTAAAAATTAATTTATAAAACTAAACCCATCCTTTTCTA
>JAOSYY010000015.1:10617916-10627959 GCA_025727935.1 Hebomoia glaucippe
TTTTCCAGATTAGGTTTTTTATACTATTTTTATTTTTGTATTTACGTTTTTGTATTTTACTTTTATATCTGTTTTATGAAATACCTAATTTAGAAATTAAATAAATGGGAGAAAATAATGTTAGAAGTAAGTTTATAATGTATAGTAATAATTGTGTGTACAAACGACGCTGTAGTATAAAGTCTGCAAATTGTAAAAGCTCCTTTAAATACAAAGAAAACAATATAAAAATCGCCTTCAGATTAATAACTTAAGTTTGAATCATATTTCCTATACAATTCTGAAAAAACATTTGAGTATTGTGAATTTGTGATCTGTAAAGCTTTTAGCGGTAATAACTTCCCGATTACCAAACGAAGGATTACTGATGATGCCACGAAATGTTTTGACTAGAGCTGTTGATAAGTGTTATCGGCAAATGCGTCATCGTCACAGGTAGAACAAGACAAAAGAAAATGGCAGGATACATCGCCTGACCTGCTCCAATGATAAATATTGTACGGATGTAGATAAGAACCCGGCGTTAATCTATTTCGGGGTGTTAAGGTGTGGGAATGTTGATAAGCTTAAAAAAATGAAGAGCAAATCACCAAATTAGCCACGTACGTTTTAATAGGAAAAGATAATCAGTGAAAGATAATTTTCAAAGATAACCAAAAAAGCGGAAACAATATTTTTAGAACGTATTTAACAAAACATTCAAGGCGATATAAAAATAAAATTCTTAGCATGCTATAGTTTAAAATTTCGTAATGATTAATTAATTTTATCTATTACTAGCTGACCCAGCAAACTTCGTTTTGCTACCTAACTATTTTGCGATTAAAAGTTAGGAGTTAATTGTTGAGGGGTGAAAATTTGGGATTGTATGTATTTTTATATGCTGTATGGTAAATGGAAATAAAAAAAATATTTAAATAAAAAGTAAATGTTAGGGGTGGACAATCCTTATAATTTAGGGGGATGAAAAATAGATAGTAGCCGATTCTCAAACCTACTGAATATGCATATAAAATTACATAAGAATCGGTTGAACCGTTTCGGAGGAGTATGGGAACGAACATTGTGACACGAGAATTTTATACAGTAGATTATTATTTCAAAGAATTAGTGATCCCTTTGCATCTGTAAGACTTGATTAACACATTGAGAACTGAATATGTATTGGTAATAATTTCACTCTCGCTAACAGCGATATTACGCGAGATGATATGCGATAGAATTTTTATGATTAACGCAAAACAAACAAAGTAAGCAGCCATGTTTATAAAAGCTCGCGCAGCGCGCTCCTGTTCATGCCAATCTCGCGGTGAGCAACTTGTTGCCGTTGTGAACTTTTGTGTAGAGCGAGTGAGAGAGATTAGGCCTCTTTGTCTGGGGAGGAGCGTCAGTGCGGGGAGCACGCCGGCAGCCGGTCGGTCAAGTCGCCGAACGCACGCCGTCAGTCAGTCGGCCCTTACACTTCGGCGAGAGCGGTGCTGTCGCATCCTGGATCGCGCTGCCGTTATGTGTCGTACTTCGAAACAAGTTTGACGTGAACTTTGTAAAGTTTTACGCGCGCAGCTGGACAACTTAGAAATGTGCCCGTATCAAAAAGTGACTTTATAAATAGTGACAGTTTAAGTGAGACATGAAAATGTTATCGCTGGGATTATTTACATTGTGCTACGCGGCGTGGTGCTGGATGTACTCGAGTGTTAGTGCGGCGTCTTTGACGAGCCGAGTGTCGGAGGCTCCTCAGGAGTGCGAGTGGCAGCGAGTGTCGGGCGGCGCGGGCGAGCCCACACGAGTGCAGCTAGCCTGTTCCCTGCGCACCGCCGCGGGCGCTACGGAGCTCTTGGCTGGACTCAGTACGTCTCAAGCACAACGTATTACGGCGCTCGATCTGCATTGCACCGATGTGCTACTTTTCGAAAGCTCCCTCGACGTCGGTAGACGAAAAGAAGAGGGAACTGAACTTCTCTCGCGATTCCACAATTTAAAAGAGATGAAAATAGAGTCGTGCAAAATAAGATATGTGCCCTCCGCAGTGTTGTCACCTCTCAGTGGACTTCGAAGTTTGACTATTCGAACACATAATACGGATTGGTCGGCTATGTCTATGGAATTCCACCGCGATTCCTTCCGTGGGCTTACAGATTTAAGATATTTAGATCTAGGTGACAATAACATATGGATATTACCGTCTGAAATATTTTGTCCTTTGTACAACTTGAAAGAACTTAATATTACTCAAAACCGGCTGCAAGATATATCAAATTTGGGCTTCTCCGACTGGGGTAACGGCCCAACTGCTCCTGGAAAATCCTGTAACACAGTGTTGGAAACTTTAGACATGTCGTACAATGAAATTAGTGCTCTACCAGACAATGGCCTGTCGAGTTTACGCGCATTACAGAAGTTACTTTTGCAAAACAATAGAATTTCTACAGTTGCCGACCGGGCTTTTGTGGGCTTAAGTGATTTGCAAATTCTTAATCTGTCGACAAACGCTTTGACCGGCTTGCCTCCTGAAATGTTTCAGTCGTCGAGGGATATTAAACAAATATACTTGAACAACAATTCTTTAAGTGTACTCGCGCCTGGATTGTTGGAAGGATTAGATCAGTTACAAATATTGGACATGTCTTTCAATGAGTTGACAAGTGAATGGGTCAATAGAGACACGTTTTCAGGCTTAGTGCGTTTGATTGTTTTAAATTTATCACACAATAGAATCACAAAAATAGACGCGTTGCTATTTCAAGATCTAAATAATCTACAGTTTTTAAGTTTGGAATTTAATAATATTGGGCGTATAGCGGACGGTGCGTTTTCTAATCTGAAAAATCTCCATTCTCTCTCATTAGCCCATAATAATATACTTGAAGTTGACACTAGTCATTTTTCAAACTTATACGTATTGAATCAATTGTTTCTTGATGGAAATAGAATAACAAAAGTCGACGTGCGTTCTTTTGAGAACATAACGAAACTACATGATTTGGGTTTAAGTGGCAACCAGTTATCAGAAGTCCCGGAAGCAATAAAAACGCTGAGGTTTTTAACTTCTCTAGATTTAGGCATGAACAGAATAACAAAGGTATCGATAACACATTTTGAAGGCTTAGACGATTTATATGGGTTGCGTCTCGTGGGTAACAAAATTGAAAAAATTTCCAAAGATACATTTGCTGCATTACCATCTCTACAAATTTTAAATTTGGCCTCGAATAACATCGACCAAATCGATGACGGTGCTTTCGCGTCGAACCTACAGTTGAAAGCTATTGGACTGGATGGTAATAAATTAGTAGATTTAAAGGGCATATTCACGAACACGCAACCTCTTGTTTGGTTAAACGTGTCTAACAATGAATTACTTTGGTTTGATTATAGCCATATACCTACCAACCTCGAATGGTTAGACATGCACGAAAATAAAATAGAAAGGCTCGAAGATACTTATGGAGTAAAAGAGACGTGTAATGTAAAAATGTTAGACGTAAGCTTTAACAAAATAAGGAATGTAGACGAGTTTTCATTTCCAAGTAGTATTGAAACTATCGTGATTAACAATAATCACATAGAGAAAATAAATCCAGGGACTTTCCTCCAAAAATACAACCTCAATAAAGTCATGCTTTATTCAAATAAGATTAAAACGTTAGACGTCGGCGCTTTCGCAATATCCTCCGTTTCTGAAGATAAAGATTTACCCGAATTTTATATTAGTGAGAATCCATTTGAATGCGACTGTACAATGGAGTGGTTACAGAGAATTAACCAAATAAGTGATGCTAGACAGCGCCCTAGAGTAATGGATTTAGAAAGCGTAAGATGCTCTTTAACTCACTCGCGGAGCGAATTTGATATGCTTTTACTAGAAGTCAAATCGTCGGAATTCTTGTGTGAGTACGAATCGCACTGTTTTACCCTATGCCATTGTTGTGACTTCGATGCCTGTGATTGTAAGATGACTTGTCCTGATAAATGTACGTGTTATCACGATCTCACCTGGAACTCCAACGTGGTCGATTGTTCGAGCGCTAGCTACGATCACGTGCCGGAACAAATACCAATGGACGCGACCGAAATTTACTTGGACGGAAACGATCTCAAAGAATTAGGAAATCACGTGTTCATTGGTAAAAAGAGACTTCAAGTTCTGTATCTCAACAATAGCAATATAAACACTATTCAAAATAAAACATTTAACGGCATCGAATCGTTGAGAATTCTTCACTTGGAGAACAATAATTTAGAGGTGTTAAGAAATACACAATTCACGAGGTTACAGAATCTTAATGAGCTATACTTGAGTAGCAACAAAATTAAAGTTATTGAGAATGACACTTTTAATTATTTGCCATCATTAGAGTTTTTAGACCTCGACAATAACGGTTACGTTGATTACATGCCATGGAGAGTCATTACGGATAACAATCCGCGTACGCGTGTCTCTGTGGATGGTAACAATTGGGTATGTGATTGTAAAGATGTATCTCAGTTGAACCAATGGCTTATAAAAAAGTCAAAGGATACCGAAAGTATGATGTGCTACTTTGCTCACGGCCAACCCATGAATAAAACTATATCGACAGTGGCCAAGGAATGTAAAACTGAGGTGACCACCGTAGAAACTGGAACCGAAAACCTAAAACGGCTATTCATTGAATCAAATGACGGTGTAGAAAATTATATACCATATATCGCAGCAGTTTTGATAATAACTATTATACTTTTACTAATGTGCGCTCTATTGTTCATGTTTAGAGAAGATTTCAAGTTATGGATGCACTCAAGATATGGAGTTCGAGTATTTAGTTCGACTCCGAAGGACGTGAACGACAACAAGAATAAACGTTTCGATGCTTTCTTTGTGTATAATCAACGTGACGAAGACTTCGTGACTCGTGCAGTGAGTTCCGAGCTAGAGAATTCGGGACACACGTTATGTCTACAGCACAGGGATTTACAGTTGATCGAGCGACGATCCGGTGATAGTTTAGTTAGTGCCGCGGAGATTTCGAAAAGGCTAATCATAGTGTTGTCCATTAACTTTTTACAACAAGAGTGGTACTCGCAGGAATCAAAAGCGGCAGTACAAAGTGCTATAAACTCGGTGAACGTTAGACATAGACGACAAAAAATTATCTTCCTCGTGACGACGGACCTAAGTGCCATAAATATAGATCCAGATTTGAAAGTGTTGCTTAAAACGTGTACAGTTATCGTGTGGGGTGAAAAGAACTGTTGGGAAAAGCTAAATTTTCGGTTACCTGATGTTGACGTGACTTTGCCTAATCGGACGCTTCATAATGCGAATAACAGTAAATGTGGTAACAGAGAGGGGTTTGGGAGGCATGGCAATTTAAGGTACACGGCGCCTCCTACTTCTCACGATCCATGGTATAAGTATGGGATGGCGCCACCTATTTTAATGATGGCCAGTCCTATGCACTCTACCAGTGCCAGTGCTGAAGTGTCTGCACGAAGCACTGAAGATGAGACATGCTCAGTGGCAAGCAGCGAGGGTCGGCCCGATGATCGCTTGCCTCATCATCACAGTTACGTGTCTATAGATAATCACCAATGTGAAGAGCGACCTCTAAGGCCTGCTCAACAAATACCCATGTCAAACACGAGACCTAACAACGTGAGAAAGACTTATTTTGTATAAAACGGAATGTGATTATGTAAATATATAAATTTAATCTGTATTATAAAATTAACGTGAATAAACTGAAATTTTAAAATTTGGTGCTGAATACAATGTTCGTAACAGCATTTATCGATTTTGTAATAATATATTTGTACTGTAAGTACCTAAAGATTTCTTATTGTGTAATAGTATTCCATGCATTTATAGAATAATTATTTTACCTTATATGCCTGTGTTATCATGACTGTTAGCGGAAATTCTTTCCTCGTTTCGTGTTAAAGATTTGGTTTTAAAATTATTAATACATTCCTTGTTTTACCTAACCAATATACTGATAAGTTCCTGATAGTGTACATGTTTCAGAATGACTAGTTTGTGATAATTTAGGTACTTATGTTTAAATGATCGCTGCGTTGTATAGTGAGAAAATGACGTGTAAATTAGTTAATGTACATAGATAAAGTTTTTATGATAAATCTTTCGAAGAACTGAATTGTACCCTAGTCAATTGTATATAGCCATCGTTAAGTGTAAGTATATAATTTGTGATGTAATTTTTAGCTAGAATATATAAAACAACGTATTTATTACGCTTCCAAATGCAGAGTATAAATAAAAATAATATTTTTGTCTAATCTATGATTTTTATTTTTGACAATTTTCTTCGTGTATTAAAAAGTATTCACTAGAAAAATGATTCAAAACATGATCGACATTATTCTATAAAAAGAAACTAATCTTTTTTTTTGTGGGTTGACGACCCAATACAACGTACTATGTATGTTATAGTTCATATTTTTTGTATTGCCAACCCACTGTGTGGATTAAATGCAGTAAAATAAAAATAAATAAATAAATAATCAGCTTCAAAGTGGCGACATGAAATAACTCATCGTCAAAATCAATTAACTAAATTACTTTATATAGCTGTCCGTACTCGATTGTACAAATATTTGTTTTATCTAAATTGATCATTGGATAAGATCACGGTGCGGGCTAAAGTTTTAAATCTAAAAAGCGACCGCGGCAGAACTCACGCGCCGGTTGCCCGCTGCGAAACTATAAATCATCGTCTGACCGATGAATAAACACAACTTTAATTGACTATGGATCGCAACGAGATGTCTCTTATTCGAGAGGTGAAAGGGAATTTATTTTATATAACAATAAATGATGCTCTCAATAATTCTTAGTGATATTGAAATGTCGAGTCGTTAATTTAAATACTCACGTTACTTACATAAACGTTTTATAAATGTAATTCTATTAACACATTTTTTTTATATCAATGCGTTATAGAAAACACTGAGTGTAGAAAGAAACGTTAAAAATGCGACATGTTTAATTTTTAATGCATAATAGTCATTTGAAGGAGAAATAAATCGTATATCTGATTAGATAATAGGGGAATTATACTTCGATATTAAAATTAATAGTTGGAAATAATAAAAAATCTGATATCTCGGCGACGACAGCAAATATCTTAATTATTGTCTGTAACATGATACAGGCAGGTTCGATGTCGTGCGTTGTTTTCTTTCGGAGTTAAATCGTGTCTATCGATTCCAGTCATGTTTTGAACCGTGGGTCATCTATTTGCGCCGACATTACTCCAACCCATACACTCGTCACCTTTTTTCTCGCAATACGATACCCGACCGTTTTAGACGCCATCTGAAACCAGTTTTAAATGGATATGGGACATGGAGAACTTAGCTCGAATATTCAATGGGAAGGTGACAATTGATTATGTGTCCGGTGAAGACAAAAAGTGGAGTCCCGATTAGTTACGCGGCCGGAGACGCGTAGGACGTCGAACAATAGATTTCTCCTTACTTTATGATTCCATAAACGTTTATGTTACTATAAACGGTCTTTTAGCTTTCGGTCAAACCTCGATGTTATCGATTATCCGACAGGTTTATTACGCAAGTGACGAATGCTTGCGCATTGTGAAATTAAAAATAGTTTGGCAAGTTCATACGATCAAAGGTTAAGAAGTAATTAAAAAGTCAACGGGTCAAATGTACATTCAAATTAATTTATTACGACGCATAGGTACATCATTCAATTGAAATTATGATTTTTATTGGATTTTTATGTGAGGAACGATTTACGTAATTGCCTGTGATAACTTGTAATTTTAAAGTTTGTAATAGTCGACAGCGCTCGAAGCGATTGGCATAATGTATTTGAGTGCGTGGAATCAAAAACTTGTAACGAAAAGCTATGCGTAGGACGCTGTGTCCATAAAAAATCCGTTATAGCTTTATAAACAAATAATATATTCATTAGATACTTGTCATAACTTGGAATGTTCATAAAACATGTACGGTTTTAAGTGAGACATTTTTGAGAGGTCTCTGTGGGTCGGTAAACTTTAACAACAGGTGAATAAATAGACAATTATTATTAGTGATGAACACTTACAAGCCAATGGGGTCATTCTTTAATACTCGTGTTTCAAGACCTCACTTAAGTTCGAATCTAGTTTTGAGATACATGAAACTCTCTGTGTAGTTAAGATAATTCTCAATATATTATTTACATGCTGCTGTCAGCGGTTTCGCTCGCGTTCAATTCGATTGTTACAACGTCGGTTACATTATTGGACTTTTAGTAGGGATCCCTAATTTTTTTGAAAATTTAATATAGCCACTGTCCACCGGGGATAGTGTGACTTGACAACAGTGAAAGAATGTTTCAAATCGGTCAAGTAGCATCGGAGCCTATTCAATGCAAACAAACAAAAAAACAAATCAAATTGTCTCTTTACAAAATTAGTGTAGATACTTGTAATAATTAGTGTTTTTTATCAAATTATTAACTTAACCTTTAATATCTCGGATACGTAATTAAAAATACTATTAAAATAAGAAACTATGGTCTAATTAAGTAATTAACGTATTACAATTGATAACTTAATTAGAGCAGCTTAAAGTTAATTAACAAATAATTCGGTCATTATTAACCAACCTACTTAATACAGCATGCGTTTATTTTGTTAAAACATTGAGTTCACCGTGATAATATTTTATGAGTCATACGTTAAACTTGACTGAGATAACATTTTTGTCTATTAACAATTTAGTTCATTTGTTTCATATATCTATCTATAGAAAATGATAAGGCACTTTCTAAACGTAATGCAATCTATGCGTTTATTCAAAAATTCTAACTTAAGAGTAACTTAGCGTCTCAGAAGGGCTTTAAGTAGTTATGAGTCCATCTGTGCATGACAGACACATAAATGTACTTGAAATTTCATATTTAGTTTTTTGCTAGCAAGGTGATAATGTTTTTGTACGGTTACTTAAATTTTATATCGATTTTTTATTCTGCCTTATACAAAACGCAGTGTTTGTGCTAAAAAGCCTCACGCGTGATCAAAGTGCTTGAGTAATTATTGTAGTGATAAAAATATAGAAATGTCGTTATAGTATGTAGATAAAAACTATGAAAGTCCTGCCAAGTTTTATAACTTATCGTGCACTATTTATGCGTATAAATATCTGAGGGTCTGTTTGTAATATTAAATTAACTGCTTTTTACGAAATGCTCATTATATGGCACATATATCAGAACAACATTTTTTACAACTCTTGTCTTGTCTGTCTGCTTTTTCCGGCTAATTTATGAAACGGCTCGACCGATTTTGACGAGATTTTCACTGGAAGATAGCTGATGTAATAAGTAGTATTTTGAAATACTTCCCTATTATAAACTTTAACAAAAATATAAAGTATAACTATTTTGTTCGGACAAAGACGCGGCCCTAGATTGTGCAAAATATAAATAAACTTACATTACTCTTAATTTAAAAGGTTTAAATTAAATTAAGTTAAATATATGTATGTCATTTTTCAGGCTCTATACGTTACACTGTAATATTGCTAATACATAGTATTCTAACAGGAAAGAAAATTTAATAATGCGATTTTCCGACATCTAAATAAAATGCATATATAACTCTTTATTGCTATAAGCAGATGATGACTAAATAAATATTAAAATTAAAATATTCTTTTGGCTATATTATCGCCTACAGAACTGCAGAAGGTTGTATTAAAGATCAACTTCGTTCAAATTTGGTATTTAAATAATGAATAAAATTTTAAAATTACAAGATAATGTAATTTTATAATAATAGTTCTCACAATGTATAAACGGTATGAAAGATACGTATAACAGAAACAGACTAAGACCTTTATTTATATGTCTGTTCACCTGGCTTACCTCCGCAACGGCTAGACCGATTTTGATAAAGCTTTCCCTGGCTAACAGTTGGAGTTATGGTGCGTAATAAAGGCTATATCATCATCACTAGCTGACCCAGCAAACGTCGTTTTGCCACCCAAATATTTTGCGATTAAAAATTAGGGGTTGATCGTAGAAGGGT
>JAOSYY010000015.1:10654671-10664674 GCA_025727935.1 Hebomoia glaucippe
CGAATTTTATTATAATCGGTTAAGTGGTTTAGGAGTCCATTGAGGACAAACATTGTGACACGAGATTTATATATATAAAGATATTAGAAGTTCCTCCTAAAGTGTTTCAGATCGCTAGTCAATAGTATATATAGTATATTCAGGGGCTATTCACAGGCAAATTCTGAGAATCTGTATACAGGCTATTAAATATCTGAGCTACTGTGTGTTGCGTGACACGGATCGATTTACATACACCCCGATATAAGCTACTGTCTTGTTATTTATAACAACTTTTTGTTCCTAACTCCTCGATGATTTGTGTAATTTTAGATGTTCTTTTTATGAGTATCTTTCTAAAATACTTGATGAGTTCAAAACCTGTTCGAATTTCTTAGAACAGTTCGTTTTGAATGAACTTCATATTTATGTAAAATAATTCAATTTTTGGGTACACGAATATCGGACGCGTCGTTTGAAAAATATTTAATAAAGTAAAAGCTAGAATATCTATATAGAATGTGTTTGTTTGTTTGTTACTCACTGCTGAATGGAAGAATTCTTATTATCGGAATCGAAACTTTAGTTGGACAATATATGCAGCCTTTGTGAGAAACTTGATTTCTAAAGTACTATATTAAATGATTATTTAGGAAAGAATGCTATTTATTATAAGCCTTAAAAGTCTCCAGCCTTTAAATCGTTATAACGTATATTTTATAATACTACTAAAGGATTCGGAAAATTGCAATAAATTAATTAACCAGATAATTTTAAACTGAAAGACAAACATATTTTGAAAGACATGGATGTTGTTACATGTGTAACATAATATGTACAACGTGCCACGTTGATAGAAGGGTTCTGTGAGTCATAAATTTAAAAAATACTAACGAATTGTGAACCTCCTCCTTTTTTGAAGTCGGTTGTAAAGTATGTTTATCGGTTTTCAGCTATAAGTTGGCAACTGAGGATCCATCACGTTCAGTTCACACAGCCGACTATAATTAGATAAATCGAGACGATTGTGAGAAGAAAGCAGAACGAATGTCGCACGCTGTGATTTGTCACAGATGTGGGCCGAGCGTGCCTTACGCGCTCTAGGGCTGTCTTCCACGGTTATGGTAATATCAAGGACTTCTATACTCGTATATAGAAGTTTTTTGGTTGAATTATAATAGAAGGCGATTTTTTATGACAGTGGATGACAGGGACGCTATTTTAATGCTCATATCGCCATTCACGTAACGTTAGTCATTCCTTACGTTTGAAGGATCGAAAATAAGTTGGTTTTAAAAATTAGAAGTCAAACTTTTCCTTAGTATAAGTCTAGGTGTGGCAAGAGCAAACGACGGTCTTTAATAACTAAAAATACAATACAATATTGAGGCGTAACATGAAACATGTAAATATAAATATAGATTAACAGTTAAATATGAAAAAAAAATAAAGATAAATTGGTGGTGTGCAGAAAAAACAATTATGATTTATAGTACACTTTAGTATTTAAGCATCTTTTTAATGTTGTAATGAGTAAAATAATAAAATAAATGATATCTCCAGTTCTGAAATTAAAAAAAAATTTAAACAAAACTTTCAAATATGGATCTAATAATATTGCGTCCACGATTAAATGCAAGATCTAGCGTAAATAAAGTTTATATGTATGTGATATAATCCAATGCCACGATTAGTTAAAAAGTGTATGCTTTTGTAAAAAATTAAGAATATATGTATATTCTTAATTTTTTACAAAACTTAAGTCGTAGAATCTCCTATTTCGCAATCTTTAGGTAGATATAGATCAAATCACATTTAAATGTAACGATCGACAGACTAACCCTATACTTTGGCCTTGAATTCGCTAGGAACATCGTTACTTCCGTCCCTTCATTCATCACGAAATCGATTGAGGCTCCAATGGTCTACGTATCGATTACACGGACCTTTTTTATAAATATCACGTTGCCGGGCATTAATCGGCTAAGTATTTCCACTTTGATTCACATACACGATTTCAGAGCTGGGCTGGCGGTCTAAATCCCTCACATCACTTTTAAAGTCTAAACTCTTTTAAAACACAGGTATACCATTCATTGGCAGATGAGCATAATATTGAAACCATAATATAAATCAAGATGCCCTCCCGTTCAATACTCTTTTATTTGTTGAACTCTTTCTAAATGAATAAAATTGATTGCTTATACAAACTGTGCGCCCAAATAGTCGGGCATAACATTAAATAAGGGATAAAAAATAAGAAAATGGTGGACGTCGGGCGAGGATGAGCCTCGGATGCAGTTGAAGCGACCTTGGGCACCAGTAAGACAGTCCATTTTGTTTGTTTACACACAACACTGTACCTGTTCGGCTACACACACATACAAACAGTCCTTTCGCCCGGCCAGCGTGGAATCGCTCAGAGATATTTTACGGCGATTTTCGTAATGAACCTCGATTTATTACGTCTCTGGTATGCTTCGAAATTATAGACAATACCGATTACTATCCATATTGGAACTGTACGGTGTACCTGCCATTGTATGTTTATGGCATGAAATCAATTAAGTATAGTTTTATGGTGAAGTTATTTTTTTTACTACGTAAACTTATCTGTAGTATTAATGGTGCGTGGCCACAAATTATGTCAAACTACGAAACCATTATGGGGCGTTTATCAAGATAGTGACATAATGTTTTCGTAAGCTGCTTTATGGCGGTCTTGTTATAGAAAAATGTAACTGGATCCTCTGGGATAGTATGAAAGACGCGGAAGCCGCCTCAAAACGCCATAAAAATATTTTACCCCGGTACATACTGGCTACTGATAAGGATTACTAGTCGTTTGTAGTCGAAACACGAGGACTAGAGGAGAATTTATTGCCGAACGATATTCTCAATGTAATACCTAACGTACAATGCCGTAGGAAAGTCAAAACAAAATGCTTTGAGTTTTCGATGTTTTTTGTTAGAAATTTGCTTTTCCAGACGCGGGTGAGCCGGGGTGGTTAACTAGTGTACACACAAAATGCAAATTTGTATTTTATTCTTGTTTGACTGACTCAAGAAGTCGTTCAATCGAGCATTCCAACAACAATGTTAGTAAAAAGTTTGTTGCTTTGTAAACGTAATCGGGCTGAACTTTTTGTAGCTATAAATATTGTCATTCGGGAGTGTTCCGTGACCTTTACTCGAAATGTTGCTGTATCATCCAACGATTTAGATTTGTAACTCAGTAGCCAGAAGTGGACTGATTTCTTATAAAAATTTAAAAAGAGGCTACTCGGCTTAATTTTTTGGTTAATTGTGAAGATTTTCCTTGTCGATAAGAGTAGAAATGAGAGTTATATTATGATTTATTCTGTAACTAGCTTCTGCTAGCGGTTTTTGCACCTTGGATTACATTATTGGACTTTTCGTAAAGATCACAATATTTTTTATATGTAATAAAGCCTATAGCCTTCCTCGATAAATGTTCTATCCAGCACTGAGAGAATTTTTCTATTCGAACTAGTAGTTACTGAGATTAGTGCGTTTAAACAAACAAACTCTTCAGCTTTATAATATTAGTATAGATTAATTTAAATATTTACCTACTACGTGTTAAACAAAATGTACTAAAAATACGTTCTGAAATTTAATGTTACTTATCTGTGTGTCAAATATCCATCCTATCATAAATGACTAACAAACATACTGAATTTCGCATATCATTAAAATATAGCATATAATGAAGGTTAGATAATTTTAACGCGCTAAATATGTATAAAAAATCGTTTCAGGTTCTTTTAAATGATTACTTACCTACCTTGAAGTACCTTGTTTATCGGTCGACATACGAAATAAAGGAGACAGACAAACTGACAAATGGCTTAATACCGATCTTGATTGTATAAAATACAGAGCTTAAAAATATAGGGAAATCGTAATGTAACAGCTGTTCTTTATTCATATAATGTCGCCGTGTATTTGTCAATCTTGTATCAAGCGCTTGAGGTACAGAAGAACAATAGCCCGAAGGCAATATTCTCAAACACTAGGTACGGACTTGGTACGAGTTCTCGCGTGACTGGCCCGCGATCCCATCACCCGCCCATCCCACATTCTCACGACAATTTGATATTTCGCTAAACAAATATAGAAGCCATTTTCGATTGGTCCCGCAAATATGAACGGTATGCGAATAAATCATTGCTTTTGGTTTATTGTCTGACAATGATCTTCATGTGTACAGACAGTACATGTGTTCCAGCAACTACTTAACATAGAAATTCAAAAGGAAAAAGAAAAAAAAATGCCACAGCGAATGCAAAGTGAAATCTTAAAAGAAAATTTCTCGGGATAGATGAAACATGTAAATGTTCCCTATAAATTCAACGTTAAAGATTTGCAGCTGCCCGTATATCATTTGTTACGTTTCAATCGGGCAGATGTATAAAATAAGTTATTTAATAATTAAAAATAATCGTTTCAATCATAGCATTTGATTGACTCGCGTAAAAGAGACCGCGTCGGATTACTGAAGCGCTACTGTCTGATCTGACGAAAACTCAATCAATGTCCATGAAAACAAGGCAGATAAATTTTAATTTAATGTTTCTGTTTGTGTGGGTACGTGGTAATTATGCGTCGGTTGGTCGACGCGGGCGCAGCGCCGGTGGTCCGCCCCGCGCCCCGCGACCTCTAGGAAAGCTCTCCCTCACCTTGATGCTAACGGACGCTTTTATGATTGCACATCGTAACTTATACACTTTATTCGCCTATAATTATGTTTGATCATGACGTGTCGTCTAGATTAATGATTCGTGAGACAAAAACTTGAAATTATTTATTTAGAAAACGATTATCGAGACAGATCTTAAAAACAATCAATCAACTGTTATGTCAAAATACGAAATAATTAATTTTAATTACCATAAGTTATTTGTTATAAAACATTCTTTGCTTGAATGAGTATTGATTTCAGTATCTTTTTTGTAGCGAAAATACTTCGAGAACAAAAGAAAAATGTTTTTATAAAGAAGTTAATTTTACATTTGTTTAATTCAAAAACCTATATATCATTTGTATCGTCCACATAGAGAGTTAACAAACTCATTATAAATTAATTAAAACCTTTTTTAGTTAATAGATTCGTGGTACGATCGGAGTAAATATGAAAGCGTGGTTTTGGTATTCAATAGCGGTTCCCAGAATACTAATACATTATCATCACAAAGTAAGGACGCATGGGAAGATACTTGGGTTTGAATACTTACCAATAATCAATGTTTTTCTTGTATACATTTTGTCTGTGAAAATCAATGACTGTTAAGATATACGCGGTGGTATACATTTTAATACCACAGTTTAGATTTAAATATTTTTTTTAAATATTATCATTTACACAATAAAATCAAACAATGGTATTTTATTATAAATAATATAGTTAGCCGAAATCTCGTCGAAATAATTATTTTGAATTCAAATAATTAAAAAATTACACATTTCATTGTGTCGCCATATTGAATTAGCAATATGCAAAATACCAGACATTTTTTGAACAGATCGAGAAATCATGAAGTGCTATGCGCGTTTCGATATCAGCCTATGAAATTTTGAATACTTGAAAAAAAAAATAAAGCTGGTAAGAAATCGTTACAACGTTAAAAAATGATATAATGTGGTTAAGGCCTCAAGTTAAACAACGGATCTTCCAGATCTAATAATCTTGGAGCTGTCCATGGTCGATAGTAATCGCTTAATATAAGTGAATTGTATGCTCGTTTGCCTTCCTATCGCATAAAAAAATATTTTCAAGAAAATATTGTTGCATATATGTCTATGTTCCATATTCGTTGTCTATGATGCAAGACATAGTACAAAGTGATATATATTATGAAAGCAAACAATGTGAAGAATACAAAATAGTTACAACAGATCGGTCACGGGCATTGTTCAAGGAATCGTACAGCATAATATTTTGTCATGTCACTTTGATTAGGGAAAGTGTGAGAATTCGCGGTACAACATAGGCGTGCGCTTGCGCATGCGCCTTGCGATCAGGGTTTACAGTTATCAAAATATGTTATTTATTATTACGACAATCATATTATTTTAGTATTTCTTTTTAATTCAGACTTGTTAAGAAAAGCATTTTGTTAATTTATACTTTAAACAAGGGAGATCATCACTCAATCTTGCTTTGTCTCCCACTAGCTTCTATCAGCGGCTTCGCTCGCGTTCATTTCGATGTTTACACTTTGGGTTACATTATTGTTCTTTTAGTAAGGATCCCTAATTTTTTTGAAAATAAAATATACCTTATAGACTTCCTTGATAAATGTATTAACCAAGAATGAGAGAATTTTTCAAATCGGACCAACGGTTCCTGAGATTAGCGCGTTTAAAGAAACAAACTTTTCAACTTTATAATACATAATAAAATTAAACGATATTGTATATTGCGTTTAATCGTAACACCACTTTCGCTAATTTGTGAAAGTACACCACATGCCTCAACAGAAGACATTAATAACTTAGTTCAAAATAGTTTACCTTACAAATAGCTTATTTAATCAGAAAATAATATTCGCATTTACTACGCAAAAACTACTTGGTATACAGTATGATCTACTGTAAACCCTGGTAAGTGGTAACCCTACATGCAAGGTTTTATTTGCTTGTCACTCAGAACCCGAGTCCGCGCCGCGCGGTCCATACAGTCGTGTATGAACACGGCAATCCATTGAACGTTGTAACCTTAACAAAAGTAAATTTCGTTGTCATGCATAAAACCATGTGTATATGGAGCACTCTCAACCTTACAATGGCTAGCGTTGAGAACAATTAACATCTCGATTTTATAGTCCTAACCTTTGTTGGTATTGATGTTTGCGGCGTGGGAGATAATTAGTTTTGGAGGGAAAACGTTTTATGGCTGTCAAGTATGATTGCCATTGAAAATTACCGAGATTAAATTAAATCGGGACGTTATTATTTCTAGTTCTTTTATCCTGTATGAATTGTTGTACATTACTGAAGTGGTTGTATGTTGAAAATCTATACTAATATTATAACGTTGAAGAGTTTGTTTGTTTGTTTAAATGTCAGGAATTGTTTGTCAAATTTGTAAAATTCTTTCAGTGTTGGATAGTACATTTATCGAAGAAGGCTACAGGCTATATTATATTTTAAAAAAATAGGGATCCTTACTAAAAGTCTAATAATGTAACCCAAGGTATAGAAATGGGAACGAACGCGAGCAAACCCGCTGGCAGAAGCTAGTCTTATTATATTTTTTTCATGTTGGGAAAGGCTTTTTATACACTGACCTCCGCACCGGCAAATGATGTCTGAAGACTGTTTACACTCACCCGGCATAAACCTCTAACCCAACTGTCTTCGTGTTTCTGAGGGTAAATAATGTACTCGATAGAGACTGAAAGCTTACATAATATATCATAAAAAATATATCTATATATAATATTGTTTATTAATGATCTGCATTAGACCAAATATTTTGTTAAAAATACTAATTTTATGTGTTATTTATATCTATCATAAAACATATAAGGTGGTTCATAATAAAATCTATACAGTGAATACGAATCTTGAAGTGTAAAAAAATTTATGAGAGTGCCATCGTAAAGCTACGGCAAATTAATAAAATGTTTTATTAAAACATAATCACTCCAGTGTAAAAGCAAATTGACAGAAGTCATAAAATTCCGTATGAATAGTTATTTTTTAGATACAAATAATATCATTCAAACGAGCACCCATTTGTTTTTTATTACCTATATTAATGAAATATATTTTTAATTGCAGCAATAAATATCTATAAGGTGCTTCTCTAAGCCTGACACATAAATGTTGACATTTCAAAAAATTATAATCATTAAACTATCTAAAGAGGTTGAATAAAAAAAAACATTAAAATGTATAAAGAGGTTATATAGAATTAAAAAAAAATGTAATTCGCAGAAGACCGCTATGTTAGTGCGAAATATCGTTTGTTTACGCTATTTGAAATACCGTTACAACAAATGCTTTGTTTATTTGCGAAAGCCTTTCTTTTATTGGTTTATTTGGGGCAATAGACCCTCATCCCTTAAACGTTCGCAGACGCATAAATGTACCGCTATTTTGTCTATTGTTTTTATTTTTGCAACTCTTTGCCAACCCTTGTATTTTGTTGTCTAGCAACGGTGTGGTTATAAAAATCGGCGCCTTTGATTTTATTAGCGAAATTTTGCTTAAACGACAGCCATTAAAGGATTCTATTGGGAATTTTAGGTGACGAAAGATTTTTATGAAAAAACGTGACGGGTTTAAGAAATTATGGAGAAATATGCTATTGATTTCTTTTGAATTTGTTTGGCTTTTTAAGATTTACGGCACGTTGTGACTCAACTTTTAATTATTCATGCATTAGAAACGGTTATAATGTGTACTTCTAACAATTTGTATATAAAGACATAAATAGAATTGAAATGTCTGCTTAAAATATTGAAATAATATCTATCTATATACATAGAATAGAATGTATTGTATATAATGTATGTCTGTTCCGCCTAATCTATGAAACAGCTGGACCAATTCATTGGCAGATAGTTAACTTTATGAAGTGTAATTTAGGCTAGCTTTATTTTTAATACTCTATTAATATGAATCTATAAATCAGACACGGTTAATGCCACAGGTCAGTGGTAATTAATGGAATGTACTATGATAATTTATGTGATAACTGAATTATACGTCACGTTTTCCAGCGAAAATACTTTTTGGTTTCTTTGACACTAAAACCAACGTATCAACATATCACGTAGCAAATACTGTATCACAAACTAGCTTCTGCCAACGGCTTCGTTTGCGCTCATTTTGATTTTTAAACCTTGGGTTATATGATTGGACTTTTAGCAAGGATCCCTAATTTTTGAAAATATAATATTGCCTATAGCCTTCCTCGATAAATGTACTATCCAATACAGAAATAAATTTCAAATCGGATCGGCGGTTTCTGAGATCAGGGCGTTCAAACAAACAAACTCTTCAGCTTTATAATATTTGTATAGATTAGTTATATCCATTTCTTTTTAGATCGTGAATAAGTTATTTTAGCAGACCATAGATTATCATACTATCATACCTTAGCATAATAAATATTTATTTATTTTTTGAATTTACAAACAGGGCACAAACACACAAGAACTAAAAGAAGCAAGATCAAACCTAGCACGTTAAGTGTTGATTAAAATTTAAAATGATAGTGAGAAAGATGATAACTTCGATATAGACAATTGAATAGCTTTCACTGGACGGCAACGCTATCTCACCATTCGAATGACTTGGTCTTCGATCAAAAGTGTTACAGTAATCTGATTTAAGATAAATCCTTAGAGTTATCTGGATTCATTGCGATTATGTGGTAAGTTTAGGTTTTTAGAGACCTTTAGTTCTATTCATATGACGTATTGTGAATGCTATAGGAGATTGTGAATTTTACAGGAGTAAAACTAAGATTATTTTATATACATATACAGGATGTTTTGGGACTGCTCCCGAAAACGAAAATAGGTGATAGTACTAATGACACCTCCGATGAAAGGACGGAATAAAATTCGATCCTGACTAAAAAAAATATCATATTTTTAAAATGTTTTATTAGCGTTATTTCGCTCCATCATGTTAGTCCAGCTGTTTTTATCATGCTTCATAGCCGATTCTTTTTTTAGTAAAGTAATGTATTTTTTTATGAAACTATCGTTTCATTTAGCTGTACTTACAAAATGGAACGTAAATAATGCTAATACGTATATAAAGCTGGAGTGTTTTAAAAACTATTTTTCTCAATGCATATGAAAGTTCACAGAAGAGAAACAACTCATAAGATGTTTATCTGTCTGTCTGTACTTGCTAATCTCCGAAATGGTTCGATTTTAACGGAACTATCGTTGGCAAACAGCGGGTTTTATACCAGATAACATAGGCAACGTTAATTTAACCACCAACAAACGTATATGATATAAATAGAATAGATTAT
>JAOSYY010000015.1:10681864-10693439 GCA_025727935.1 Hebomoia glaucippe
TACGCTCATTAATTATCCAGTCATTTATGCGTATAGTGTGTACACAGGCCGTCGCTACTTTTTAATGAATTTTTAACAAAAACTTAATTAAAAGCCGTATCTCGCGGTAGAAGGAAATGAACTCATTCTTCGTAGTTACTGACGGGGCGAGTGACGGCGTCATTATCAAACGACGGTTGTACTTGGAACTTAACTTTGAAACCGGCTTTGATGTACCTAGAGGTTAATAAATAAAGCGTAACACTGAACTATGTAATAAATTATTGATCAACATTTTACAGTTAAGTTGCTATATAAAAGAAAATTCGTGTACGCTGTGTAAATAATCGACACACGACATAATAAAAAAAAAATAATCCCTGTCACCCATGGACGTCTAAGATCTAAAAATCGCGTTGCCAAAGTTAGGGACTTAGACATTTCATACCCTGTGTAATTTTAAGTCACGTTCTGTTGCCGGTCTTTTTAGTAAGTTATTTATAATGGCAACTTTCGCTAAGAAAAAAATTGTTGCTATTACAGAAATTGAAAATGATGATATGTTTATATGCATACAAACGATATCATTCTTGTTATAAATAGACGTATCTATGAAACATATCTTGTCGACTTGTTAATAAAGCATAAATGCTGATGTTGCAGAAACGATAAATGTGACTGAATGACAGGCTTTTACCTTCAGACAGATAAAGATTTCCTTTTAGACCAATGTCAAATGTTTTTATATGCAGTAATGTATTGAACAGAGGATGGTATCTATATTAATAAAGATGTCTGTTTATAATATCTAAAAGCTGTTTTCTAGGGTTCCTAATTCAGTAAAACACGTTAATAATATTTGTACTCTAAAGAGAAAGTAGTATTTCTGATATAGATGTGAATATACAGTTAATCATTTCACTGTAGCAGTTAGAACCGTGAAACCAGAGATACGGAAACACAGTTAAAATTTTAACTACATATAACCGATAATATCAGTTAAATGAAATTCAAAAACGCTAGTAAAATACAAACTAAAACATATAACTCTCTTTGTTTTACGGCCGCAATAAAGTTAAACATTCCCACACGTTTATATTCACGAATAGTTTCAATATCTAATTTCGTTATCAATATTAAAGTGCTCTCGTAATATTCGTTTGCAAAAAGGTGTATGAAGATGGTGGGTTTAACAAAACCAACACGGGGCGGCCGCAAATTGGCGGTCGGTTGGTTCTGGCATGTCGTGACCGCTTGGCCGCGCCTCGGGCCGACTGCGTCGCGCGACTTGCGAGCGGTGAGCTGTGAGCGATGAGCTGTGAGCGGTGACCGGTGACCGTTGACCAGAGCTAGCAATGAGCTGAAAAAATAGTTACGTTTGTTGTCATTCTACCAGAATATCAACCAAGCTCAATATTAATCTGTAATCTCATGAATACAGTTAAAATCGCAAAATCATATTTGTCTGACAGTATATAAAAGTATATATGTACTTATAACAGAAATCCAATAAGCGACGTTTATGTCTGTCTATCTGTTTGTACTGGTTAGTTTCGCCTGGATCAATTTAAAAGCTAATTTTTTATCATTTCTAATGTCGTATAATTAAAATAATACTCATATATAAAGTTATTTTAACATTATAAGATTTTGTAATAAAGAATTTCAGGTCTAGTTATAACCCTACAATGTAGTGGGAACTTTTAAAGTAGTTTATTTATTTAAAGATGCTATAAATTGTGTAAAAGATTATTGTAGCGCTTAGCTATAGACTATGGGCCTAAGTCGAGTCAGATTATTCGCTCAGTAATGGTGGAAACGCATTAAACGTGTTTCTTTTAGTAACAGAGCAAGAACTGCATTTTTGAATTACATCCAGACAATTTAGAAATAAAATTGCTAGTCTATTTATGCAATCATCTTCTTGTTGGCAATCGTGTATTGTTTGAAATACTATGTTAATAGTTAGTGTTTGAATTCTTTTGAAGTATGTTATGTTCATGCGAATTATATTGCATACAAATTGTTGCATTGATAGCGTAGAGCAGTGATTCTCAACCACTGTGCCGCGGCACTTTTGTGTGCCGACAAATTTTAAAAGTGTGCCGCCAAATTTTTGTCTTAAACTATTTATGCAGTGTGTTGTAAGTAATTTTTATCTTTTTCTTTGTTTGCCGCCAAATTTTGAATTCGTTAAATATGTGCCGCAACATAAAAAAAAGTTTGAGACTCACTGGGGTAGAGGAAGCGAAAGATGTTTGTTAGGATCATAGTAGTTGGAAAGCCGTAGTCTCAGCCTACCAATACACAAAATAGGCATGCTTGGATGTATGTTTGTATAAGTTGTTGTTGATAGAACAAAACTAGAAATAATGTGGACATTTTAGAAAAAAAAATTATGAACATTTGAATATAGGTTACTTGAATTAAATTTTATTGATACATTTGTTAGATATATGTTGTATTTCTAAATATTCAATTAAATATTTTTATGTGTTTTTCTCTCAAATAGAAAAAATTATCGATGTCCAGTAAATAGGTAAAGACAAATAGTTGTATTTGTCAACTTCTTTTCTTAAATTAATTAAGAATCTTGCAATTAATTCAAGAAACAAACTCTAATATTAATAAAGAGTTTGTTTGTTTGAACGCACTAATATCGGGAACAGATTTAAAAAAATATTTCAGTGTTGGATAGTACATTTATGGAAGAAGGCAATATTATATTTTCATAACAAATCGTGATATTCTTATTAGGCAAAACGTAGTTTTCTGGGTCAGCTAGTCTGTTATATGCCAACAAAACAATAAATCTTTTTTACGTTTCATTATTTTCCTTCGTATATGTTTTATTCAAATATTCAATATTGACTATGATCGAAATTCGAATGTTAGTTAAATTCATTAGTTCTCGATTTGACAGAGTCAACAGCATCGATTCCTCTCAATATGACTCAGTCTTATTGTGATCTATTACGTCAGGAAATAAACTCGTCAGGATTGCAATGTAACATCTATTTTAGTTTGCTAAGAATTTATACAGTAGTTCAGCTATACATTTCAATAATTTGAGTTACTAACCGAGTGGTATTTATTACACTTAATTGATCTGAAAAAAATAAATAAAGTGTAGAGTATAATCATTAAAACTACTATCACAAAACATAGCTTTTACGACTAATACAACAAAAAAACGTCCACATTTCTCGGCACTTGGAGATATCTTAAATTTGCTTAGTATTCATAGGGTTATCTAAAGCACTATATTTTGTAAGTCCCCATTATGCCTGAAGTCGATTTCTCAATAAAAAACCATACAAGTATGCATCGTAAATGTTAAAAGCTTAGGATCTTTACAACTTTTGTCTTAGAGGCGACTTTACAGTGAACTTTAACGATTTCACAGAGTTATGCGTCTAGGCATAAAAATAAATCTGATATTGTAAAATATAGATGTTGATCGTAATTTTGCCGATATAGATTTAAAAACATAAGCTTGGCTGCAACTCAATTGGTTTATTAGCACTTTACCTGATATTTATGAGAACTACAGTGTATTTTCGCAGGAAAATGAGACTTTTGTAAAACAATAAGACAATGTTCTCGTAAAAAACTTAGCGAGGTTAATTTATGGAATTATCAAATTGAAATAACTTCTAAGATAAGCTAATCTATGGCGTATTAAATTAGAAACGCATAAATTATCAAATTTTGAAATAATTTCATTGTTGCGCTATTTTTTTAGATAAATTTATATACTAATTTAATAATTGTATTATTGACCAATTGTTAAACTTAATACTCGAGACCTTGTATGGGAGGTAACACAGTTGAAATGAAATGGAAACTCAAATCAATTAACGAAAGTCAATGTACGTAACCGACCTATTAACCTCGGAGAAGATACTAAAAATAATTTTTATATCCGAGCGTAATTTGTATAATTTTCCCGCCGAATACTATTAACCATTTGACACGCTACGCGGTATCCACAGGATCGTTACAAACAAAATACATGCCATAGAGTAAATAATAATGAACAATGTAAAAAGTTTTTATTCTATGACAGATTGTTTATTGTAATTATATTAAATTTTCGAATTTTGTACTATTACATATTATTATCTGTAATTTAAAATCAGTAGTCGACGTGACAGTAGTTTTGAATAATTTAGTGTTGAATTTGAATTGTGAATTATTAAAGCGTTTTTTTTATATTAGTATAAGTATTTCGAGAATGCTATGTAGTGAGTCATAAGATTCTTATTTACTTCCGTGTGTTAATATAATATATCAATACAAACTACTAATTATATCAAAACAGGATAACATAGTAGACGGATGGCATAACAACATAATTACGACTTATTAATTAATGATTAGTATATCCTCAATTTGCAAATACATATAAAAACAAGCATAGCAACATAATCTGGCTTTATTTGTTTACAAAAAACATGTATAAAACGTTTTGAATATAATAATTATTATATATTTTATCTATTCAAATAAATAAAATCGTAGTGTCCGTTTTTAATATTAAAATTCCTTTTGCTTAATACATATGGATGTATACACAGTACATATACCAAAATAGCATTTTTTACAATGTTTGCCTGTCTGTTTGTTCGAGCTAATCTCTGAAACAGCTGGACCGATTTTTACGGAGCTTTCAGTAGTAGATGTCTGATGTAATACAGAATTATTGAGGTTACTATTATTTTATTTATTCTTATTAATTAGATAATAAAAAAATACTATTATTATTATGCCGCGTGGATGAGGTCGAGAGTACAGCAAGTTCATATTAAATATACATAGGGAAATCACATTTTATTTTATTGTCCTATTGTAGCCTTTTCAAATAATTAAATAATATAACGTAAAGCCTTTAATAGTTTTAGGTTTATTGTTTGTGACGTATGGTCCAGAAATTAAGCTACGCCACAGTTGTGAACACAGACAACAACATAATTAATGTTAATCAGCTTTCACAATTACAGATATTAAAATTGTCTACCATACAATTTGTTATTATATACGAACTTTCATACGGCTTTCGTTACTCTGTGTTCGCTGTGTGCGAGCTCTCTTCATTTGCATATATAGAATATAAATTCTCGTTTGTAAGATCACTCTGGCATTTTTATTGTGCACCTCTTTGTACGAAGCAAAAAATTGACAGTTTTTATATCGAGATAGAGTATTATTTGACCCTTGCTCGCTCTATACAAATATTAATTCTTAGCATGTTGAAGCGGTAAGCTAATCATTTTTTACGACACGGCAATTTTCCTACCTGTTATGGGCAGATATAGACAAGTTTTGTAATATTTGATTGTCGGAGCCGTGGTCAACAGTCTTCTGTTGATTGCGTTTTTTTTTAATTGTGTTACGAAAGCGCAGGTCATCTGCAAAACGCCGTTATCGCCTTTAAAGATTTTAAATTGACTAATTTATGCCGGTCAATAGAAAGTTTAATTAAAAAAAGTGTTCCCATGCATTTGTAGTGTTACATTTTTAAAACCTGAGTCAAAAGAAGGATGTTGTAAAGTTTGTCTCGTCTGTCTGTGGAATTGTAGTTCCGAAGCGATTAGGCTGGTTTTGATGCGTTTTTTTTAAAGCTATAGTGAACGCAGTTGTTCATAGCTTTAATATAATTTATGAAGATCTGTTCAGGCTTTAGATGATTTGTCGAGGATTACTAAAAGCAATAATGTTTCAAAAGTTTTTTTGAGATTTTCAACATATGACCACTAGTAAATATTTCTCTATATTTTTTATGCGATAAGGAGTCAAACGAGCATACGGTTCACCTATACTAAGCGATTCCTGTCTCCCATGGTCACCTCCAAGAGTATTGGATCTAGAAGCCGCGTTGCCAACCTAAGGGCCTTAGCCATATTACGTCATGTGTAATTTTAGTGACGTTTTGCTGCCGGTTTTATTTATTTTTATTTCGTGTATTCGGAAATTCAGACTGAAATCGAAACGCGCACAGCTCTGCACGAATTTTCATCTATGAACGGACGGCACTTATAAATTATTAGTATAATTAATTAAGTATTATTTAGTTAAACAGTTTTTTGTGATTATTACCTTTACAATATTTTAAACTTATATTGGCCTTTTTCCTTTGAACTTAATATATTTTTAAGTGAAATCAATAACTTAAATGTGTCATTAAATAATTCTAAAATTAAAAATGATGAGTAAATCGTTTCTAAAATAGCAAGACCTTCCTCAACGAAAAACAGTTTTAAGCAGCGATGCATCATCAAGTCATAAACATTTCGAATTTCATTCCTAAATATTTTATGAGAAGTCATTAAAAATGTTATAACTTTGATTTATGACACGTTCGAAGTGATCAGTGCATCCCGGTCAAAATTACACGGGGTTCAATGAAAGCGTTCATTTGTTAATATTGTACACGATAATATTTACAGCGGCTGTAAACATTTCGGCTATAAAACGTGGTTATTAATAAGTTTCCGAGTACCAAATCATCGTATTAACTTTATGAACGACTAATGATCTAATGTCTGTATTCTTCGCACAGATAAATGGTACGTAGTGTGGATGCCAGCTTTTTGGGTAACCACAGATACCAAATTAAACATCTATAAATTATGTGATAGATTATATGGTGTCAATGTCTTATCACTAAACATTCTTAATTTAAAAAAGCGGTAAGCTGGTAGGGCCTTTGCGTTAATCTATACTAATATTATAAAACTGAAGAGTTTGTTTGTTTGTTTGTTTAAATGTCAGGAATCGTTTGTCAAATTTGAAAAATCCGTTCAGTGTTGGATCGTACATTTATCGAGGAAGGCTACAGGCTATATTATATTTTCATAAAAATTAGGGATTTTTACTAAACGTTCAATAATGTAACCGATGGTGTGAAAATCGAAATAAATGTGAACGAAACCGCTGGTAGAAGCTAGTTTGTTATAAATGCTACTTGAGTCAATGAAACGACCGGTCCAATAGTTGTAGGGAATGGGATAAACAAATACACAAACTTTTAATAAATCTTCTTTCTGTCATAAGTGTAAATATAAATACATTTAGAAAAAAGCTATTATTATTTTGCATACAGTATTTTTATTAATATGAATAAATTAATGGAAGATTTTAAAATTCATTAAATACAAATCGATATATTTGCCTATATAATTATTAATTGCATGATGGCTATGTTACAATCAAGGCTTTGTTGGAGTCACGTCCATCATTACAGCGAAACAAAGCTTGTTTGTCCGCGTGATCGAATCCTTTGCAGCTTTATGAGATCATAAAATACCGGACAGTCTGTCGTGGCTTGTCCGTTCAGAGCGTGCGAACGTATAATGAAACAGTAAACTTCATACAATAAAATATGATGCGCGTTTTCGTTATAATTTTTCATTAAAGATCATTCGTTACTGAATCTAGTTATAACTGGTTTCTGCCAGCTTCGCTCGTCCACATGTCGATATTACCAAGCACTTCTAGTTGTCTATCATATTATTATTGGGTAACATCAGCGAAACTATGTTTTCTTCTTATTTATTATACACACACACACACACACACACACACACATATATATATATAGAGTAAGATATAATATATTTAGGTAAATGAGGACAAATTCATTGGATACTTTTGTAGGTTAGCCCTTGGATACAGACAGGCCCACAATTGACTTGGCTAACATCCGGTTAGTTTTTATAGCCAACAAGCTAAAAACGCAAATATCCTTCAAAAAAAGCAATTGATTTGTATAAGTATAAGGAATGAAATCACGCGATTTTTAAATTACATAAATGCAGTCGTGTGCAACTGATGTAAGACCAGCCTAGACTAAACTATGTTAATTATAAGCCATCATATAGATCTAACGTCAACTTACGTTGGAATGTATGCTTATCTTTCCACTTCTTATCTTAATATAAATATTTATTCAAATTAATTTTTATATAAATATTATTTTAGACAAACAGTCAAATATTCTAAAAATCGTCGTTTTACGTCAATTAAGTCGCCCAATAATAGTTTTCTCAAATATCTTTAATGTACAAACTGCGTGTTATATTTTTATTATTTTATAGATTTATAATTTTTATAACAATTTGGCGCACGGTTTTTTAGCGTGCGCAGACATTCGCAAGGGATTTTGTTGGCAAATACGCGTTTTGAAATGTCGGTGAAAATTGACCCTTGTTCCTGAGCCGAGTAGGAGTAAGTACAATATTTATGTTCTGCTCGAGTCATTGTTCATCAAGACATTGTCCGTAATCCGAGACAAATAATGTGCAAATTATTTGAACTAGGTTATGAGTGGGTAGGTTAGTGTCTACCGATTTGACAATGTTAGTCTATAGTACGGTAGCACATAATTTATAGAGATATTGAAAATTTTAATTCACTGATTATCGGTTTTCGTTTTTGGTACATCGGATACCAAAATGTATATTGAGCATGAATTGAATATACAATGAGCCGTTTATTTTGAAAGTGACCTAACTCCGTTTTTCATTTTTTTGCCGGTTATCATGGCTTCATGTACAACTTCATATTATTTATCATTTTTTATATATGTTTCTGATTAAATATTAAAAACTAACTTCTGCCGGCGACTTCGCTCGTGTTCATTACGATTTTTACACCTTGGATTGCACTATGGGCTTTCAGTAAGAATCCCTAATTTTTTTGAAAATATAATATAGCCTATAGCCTTCCTCGATAAATGTAGTATCCGATACTGTTAGAATTTCTCAAATCGGAACAGATATTCTTGAGATTATCGTGTTCAAACAAATAAACAAACAAACTCTTCAGCTTTATAATATTAAGTATAGATTGTATACGAAAACTAATTTGATACTCTCATAATATTTCGATTATCCCAGTTCAGCTGCGTTTTTATGACAGGTAATGTTCGGTTATCTCGATAAATTTATATTTGTCTTCATAAGAGGCATTTAGAGGCAAAGAAAGATTTCGTATAAAATTCTACCACCCGCGTATCGTCGGCCATTACGCAAATCTAAATTGTGGAGAATTCGTTGCTACCGTTTAAAAATTTTGTTACATGCGTGGGAGGTAAGCGAAACTGTTTATGTTGTAATAGCCCATAAATTGCAGGACTTTCATACTCGAAGTCGTCAATACCGTTATCCATACTATCATATTCAATTTAACAGAAAAATTTCTTATAATAACAGTCATTTTTATGGGCCTTCTCTTAAAGTTATCGGGTTTTTAAATAAAAATTAAGGATTTGTGTTTCCCAGATAACATTTTTTGCAAGTTACGATATAATATATACAATGTTATACGATGCCTTTAATTTTATAGGGAAACTGTCTTTTGATATATTTTTATTACAGTTTATCGAATAAAAAAAATTATATATAATGTTTGTTTTTCCTCGGTTTATGGCACGTATTATTTTAGTAGTTTATCAGTATAAGAGAAGAAAGGGTTTCCAATTCATCACCACTTCCCATCAGGTTGTCTCGTGGTCAAACAGCTGTTTATCTATACTCATATTATAAAGCTGAAGAGTTTGTTTGTTTGAACTCGCTGGTCTCAGGAACCACTGGACTAATTTCAGTGTTGTATATATTTATCGACAATGACTATAGGATATATTATATTTGCAAAAAATTATGGTTCCTTACTAAACGTCCAACAATGTAACCAAAGGTGTAAAAATCGTAATGAACGCGAGTGAAGCCGCTGGAAGAAGGTAGTTAAGTATGAAAACTAGATACAAATAGATGTAGCACTTTCCTAGAATACAGCTGGTTCATACAATATTGAAATTCAAAATAGAATAACAATTGTGATCTGTGACAAATTTTATATTGTCGATAGAAATTTAAGAGCTTAATATAAGCTGTAATTAGTCTCGTTCAGTAAACATTTAGAAATCTGTGAACTATGAGCTTAAATGTAAAACTTTACAAATATTTAAAATCTTAAGCACTTTAAGTGCAGTCAATTAAAGCGGAGGTTTTTAAGGAGTCGTGTGTAAACTGTTTATCTTATCCTAAACAAGGTTCATATCTATAATGACGCACTTAAACTGTATACAAAACTTTACGATTACAACGACCATAAAAGTTATACATATTATGATGTTACACGAACAAGACGGCCAGTGTATGTTGTGACTAGCTTCTGCAAGCGGTTTGGCTCGAGTTCATTTCGATTTTTCCATCTTGGCTTACATTTTTGGACTTTTAATAGGGACCCCTATTTTTTTTGCAAATATAATATAACCTATAGCCTTCCTCGATAAATGTACTATGTAAAACTGAAAGAATTTTTCAAATCGGACCATCGGTTCTTGAGATTAGCGCGTTTAAACAAACAAACTCTTCAGTTTTATAGTATTAGTATAGGTTAGTGTTTTAATTTATGTGTTTTTACTATCAAGGCAAGCTAGATTTTATGATTAGATCTATATTTATGGTTTTATTGCATACTTTTTAGTGCTTGAAAAGTAATGACGTCAGCTTCAGTTAATAAATTCTTGTCATGATTCGTCTGCTTTCTTGTAGAAGTTCTTATCGTAAACTGTTATATATAGATGTTTTGTGCGTGTGTTTGTAGTTAAACTCCTTCTTAACGGCTGGACTGATTTTGGTGATTTTTTAGGTACGTACATGTGGATTCGAAAATGCTTTAGATTTACAGTTTGGTCCACTAGATTGTGTTTTTTTAATATTTTTTATTTGTAAGTTGTTCCTGATTTAGCAATTGAATTGGATATTATTTAGAAAGTTATTTTTTATGTATTTAAGACATTTTACAGGGCGAAATCTGTCAGGTCCACTTGCGTTCTATAAATATTACAATTATTTTTATTGTATCTGTAAGTGATAAAAAATAAAATTAGTTTAGTATTTCTATTGTGTTTTAAAAACGCATTCTACATACATATAGTTTCGAAGTATACACAGCCTGCGCGGAGTTATGAGATTTTTATATTGCAACCCTAATCTTCCCGACAGTGACTTGATGAGTGTTCCGGATTCGTCTTTTAAAAAGAAATCCGCTATTATTCGGGAAAAAACTTTAAATACATTTGAAATCTCATTTCTGCGATATATTTCTCGAAGCAGAGCTAATGATGATTCAGCATCGCAAAACAGAGATTTAGAATGCTACATCTGTTCGAAAACACCGGGTCGGAAATTACACGTATTGAACCATGAAAATAAATATTTCGGACTGACATTTGGTTTTTATAATTTTGTAACTAAAGACAAAGGTTAATCCGCCCACGATGCGGACGGACGAAGGGTATCGAAATTACGGACTTCTTTTCGAGGGCATTCCGGGCTTAATGATTTCGAAACATACCCTCCCCTTGAATGTAAAACGACTCCGCCCTAAGAATGAATTGAAACACTGGCGGGCTGATTTTTTATACCATCCATTAATTGTTGTTTTTCGACAGTCTAGCCTGCATCGGCGAATTTATTTTTAATGACTTCGAACGATTTTAATCGTAAGTTTTTCGTTTTGGGGTTAGTGGCTCTAATTTTTGAGGTCGTGTCATATTTGATTAATTTGTGGTTATTCAAATGACTTA
>JAOSYY010000015.1:10768994-10785432 GCA_025727935.1 Hebomoia glaucippe
AATGCTTACTAATTACAATTTGATATAACAAAAACCTTAGCCACAGCAGCGCGTGGCCAGGTCATCTAGTTTATTATAAAATAAATGCTTAAGCCACTCTTTATCACAACAGTTATCTGCCATTGAAAGTCCCGTCAAACTCGGAACAACTAATTCACAGCTTAGCCGGTACAGACAGACAGATTAAAAAGAATGTGCCGTATATACATTTATATTAGTAAAACGCGGTTATTTTAATATAACAAAAAGACAATCCAAATTTATTTATCTGTTTAGATTTATGTATTAATTTTAAAATTATGAAACAGATATCATGTGTGAGAAATAGATTTATTTTTCATGTTTAGTAAAAATATTGAAATTATAAAAATAATCCTTGCTAAATACTTAAATTACAATTTTGATTAAGTTCAGTTAATAACTAGTGATAGTAAAAGATACGTACTACTTAGAACAAATTAAATTGTAGCTATTACAAAAGATAAATTATACCCCATGTAAGATAAGACTCGCCCAAACGATTATACTTGCGTAAATACTAATAGACGAATGTTATAATAAATGTCGATAACATCTTGATTTCAATATTTGGATGTACTATGAAGGCTTTAACATTGTCCACCGACGCGTTGCCTACGCGCAGGTCACGCCCCACATCGATATAATATAGGGCTAACAAAAGTATTTCGAAGTTATATATTCAAAAAAAGAACTTTTTGTATACTATATCAATTATATACAAAGGTCAAAGCATTGATAATTATTTCATGACGTTTCGATTTAATTTTTAAAAATCGTGCCAGCCCTAATGTTATATATTGTGTTCATAAACAATCTATCTCGTTTCATGATCTTGAGAATGCCTAAGTAGATGCCAATCGGAAGCTATCGATCGGAGTTTATTTTTCAAAATAGGCATCTTTAGAAAATTCAGATTTATCGTCGAGATATTTTACGCCATTGTTTATTTACTTAGAGACAAGATGCTTTACTGGATTGTTGAGATATACAAAATATTTCAATTCGATTTGAATTGAAAAGAAGTTTTCAGCATAGTAAAGTATATGAGGCTTTACAAACAATAGCTTTTTAAATGCTCTATAAATGACTTTTACACGTAGCAAAGGTACGACATTTATCATTAACCCCTTATAAACATTAATTTTAAAAGTCGAACCCGAACAATGATTCCAGTAAGGAAAAGTCCGATTTGTTCCCGTATCTCTTACATCGAACATCGAAAGAATGAAATGAAAAAAATAATTATCATTAACTAAGATCAAGAAAGCTTCATTTGGGATTACAGAGAGCATTTTGTCGAAAAAAAGTCCATAATTTTTGGTATATACGAGACGTTTCAGAATTTTTTCTCACAAGTATTGAAAACACCGTCTATCCAAACATTACGTCAAAAAAGTCAAGTTATTACCGGTGTTATTTCGCATTCAGCGCATGCGCAAAAAGCTCTCCCAATTATGCGTAAACGCAACGTTCACTTAAAATCGAACATTGACTTCAGCTTTTGCTTAAATAAGGCAGACATAAAAATGGCAGGACCAAAAAATATAAGAGGCTTCGCTGCGAAAAACGTAGAAAAACTTATCGGCACTGTGACGGTACATTTGATATTTCTATATTCCAGTTTATTCCTAACATCCAGCGGGCTCACTCCATACGTCATTGTGTCGACTCGGCTCAATGCATAATGCATTGTTTCCATTACACCACGAATTTTAACATAAACTTGATGTTAAGTTTTCATTTATGAATAAAATTTTTTACATCACTTTGAAGGCAGAGCGTCGTGATGCCGATTCTCGTTCGGCTCCAATGTATGGCGGATATATGTTTATTATTGACTTGTTTATTATAATAATCCGTTTTATGATAGTCAATAAATTGAGACGAGTTAACCCCGAACTTCCATTGTTCTGTAACGCAATCTGTCAAGACGAGATTTTCTTTTATAAACTTTATTTCGTATCGACGCAAAAATAGCCTATCGTTATATAAATTTCAAAATGCTCGCAGACATACATACAAAAAGTGTAATCCTTTCCGAACTTAATGGGAATGCGATATTAAACTGAATTTATATTTTATCCGTAGGAACACTGAACCTACTTAATTGAGTAATATATAAAAATTTATGGTTTAATAAATAAAAACACATTTATGCTCTTAAATTGTAAATCAAATTTTTATAATTCTTGTATTGTTGATGTTGAATTATAAGAAATGCTAGTAGTGCCCCGCAATTTTACACCATTATCAAAACCGGTTCAATCGTCTCATACATTATCCGGAATATACAGACAGACGCGTGTTTCACGTGTTCCGGTTATAAATATCGTACATATCCAGTTAGAAAAATCGATCATTCTGATATTATAAATACAAATGTCCATAAACTTAAAGCGAGTGAAACCACGACACAGCGCTAGTATACACAAAGGAGATTATTTAAACTACATCGTAATCTTAGCTGGAATCAATATGAATATAACATATAGCGATTAATAAAATATTCAATAAAACATGAGCCTCGAAGATATTGAAAATGATAAGCTATGATACAACAAAATAATGGAATGCTATCCAACTATCTAAGTCTATGTTAATCTTACAAATAAGAACATAATTCAGTTTCGTTTACGTTTCACGTCTAAGTGATTACCATAATACATGTTTAGTAGAAACGCTTCAAAAGTGATAGTTGCCTTCAAGCCGTGGACCACCAACACAGCCTCCAAGTACAACAGCAATTATAAATCCAGCTTTTCCAAAGTAGTTATCGATTCGTCTATAATAAATTGCGTATCAATTACAGCCTGCTGACAATTCAATTTGATAGATATTTTGTTCTCACGTTTAAGATTTATGAAATAATACTCGTTTCATATGAATTAAATTTTGAAGGTTGTTTTTAATATTAAAATATGCCTTTAGTGTCTATAAAGATGTATGGTAACAGGCACACGGTTTGTATAATTTTTGTCAGTCTGTTTGTTCTTATTGAGGGAACAGCTGGAGTTATTGAAGTATTATGTAAGCAGATTTATTACAATAATATACTCAGAAGCCCCCTTTTCAGCCAAAGTAAGCAATGCTCTTACCCCCTCTCTCCATGCTTACGTAAACATTTTTTAAGTAACATACTGGTCTTTTTAACGATTCTCACTCAGAAGTTCAAGCTAATCATTATACACCCCATTACCTGTCATCCAAAATAAGCAAAGTAAAGACCCCCCGCCCCCATATAGTGCTTGCATAATATTTGAACGGCCCCCATCTAAATAACGCTATAAGGTATAGTTAAATTTATCACATTATCGTAACCAGTGCCATTGACTCTCAAAAGAGTATATTTAAAACGGAAAATAAAATTCCCACCATATTTGTTTCTTCAACATTTTTTATGTGGTAAAATCATGAAAACTACGAGATTATTTAATATATAAAATTCTGCGTGTCACAATGTTCGTTTCCACACTCCTCCGAAACGGCTCGACCGATTCTTATGAAATGTTATATTCGGTAGATCTGTGAATCGGCTACTATTCATTTCCCTAAATGTGAGTGGTCCACCCCTACTTTTTTAATTTTTTTACAACATTCAAAAATACATACAACCATAAATTTTCATCAGCTATCAAATAGCGTCTCTAGCGGCTCCTTAAAATCATTGTCCAGTTATTGGTGTTAAATATAAGAAACCACATTATATAGCTTTTCAGCACCAATAAAAAAAAATCGTCGCCAAATTTTGTATATTTTTGTGGCAAAACGATGTTTGTTGGGTCAGCTAGTAGATCTATAAAAACACTAGACTAGACTTTTTATCTGTATTATTGGAACTCGGTCTGTGACCACTCATTGCAATTTAGTTCGACCTCTATTCGATAGCCTTATTTTGCTCTCGGATACAAAATTGAGGCCTTATTGTAATGTATCTCAAATTACAATGCTCTTTTTTGTTTGTTATCTGCTCTCATGAATTTTAAACGAGTTGAGGAATTTGATGCTGTTTACATACGATTTTTTTTCTCGAGTAAAGAACAAGGTTATTTGTTTTGTTTATAGGAAAATTGTATATTCTTATCGGAAACTTGGACTTTTGGGAAGTTTTCGATATTTAAATTCGGGCTCTGAAATTAAAAATATGAAAATACTTTTAACATAATATTTTTAAAGAACTGTAATATTATTATAACTCGTTTTTAAATAATACAATTATTGTTGCAAAATAAATTGTATTTTTTATAATAAAATGACGTCACGGCTTTTGAACCTGACATCACACCTATCAAAACCATTTCAAGCTTAAATTTCGTTCCAGAGTAAAATTTCTTTTAATCACACCGATATAGACTGCGAACTATTCCCGTGTAAAGTCAACGCGTGTGGCTAGTCCATACATTCGCTAAAGGTTATCATATAATCCTACGTAGCTTGGGAGTCTGATAAAAATCAAAATGCCGATATCATGTTCGTGAACAATCGCGACTGTCGCATTGACTGAAGCGATCGACGTAATCGCTTTATAGGCTCCTATCAATTATTGTTATTGTAATAACATTGTACTACCAGTTATTAATGTTCCATGTGATGTGAGGCGTCACGAATTTATTCACGGTGTGTTAGAACTGCCGGCTGTAAGTTACTATAATTAATTATGTATAAGCTATGTTTGGACCGCCTTTGTTTTTTAGTGGTATGCGGATTGCGTTTAGCTTAAGGACGTAGGTTAGAAACAAAATTGAAAAATCGTTTTATTTATGTAGTATTGATTGATTTGTCATTAGATAAAATGTTTATCTACGATCTCGTAGATTTTTCTGTTCGACTAGATGGCATCGGCAAATATGCTCTCCTTTCCATTGCCTCCTATCGTCAGTGGTTTTTATAGTATTATTATTTGTTTTGTTTCCTTGGTTACATGGCTTAAATCCCTCCTCATTACCTACTAATTACCCCGTACTAAGCCTATCACTACTTCTTTACTTATCACTTGCTTGAGTTACTTGCAAACCTTCTAATGTATACTTTTTCCTAATCTTCTCCAGTTTGTCATACGCTATATTTTTTTTACCATTAGCTTCTCTGCCATAACTACTGTATATTTTTAAATGTGAATTGACTAAAGATTTTTTATAGTCTGGATATTAAAACGCTGGCAAAACACAATTTGCAGACGTCTGCGAATCACAGTGTTGCATGCACGTACTTGCTTATCAATCTACAAATCATACAAAAAATGGATCGATAATCACGCTCAAAGCTATGATCGATGGGCTCATTAAGAGCGTCGATTTTTGATTAGAAAAAATCTCGAATAAACTCATCTTTTATACATTCCATTATAAATTCAATTTTTATGCCACAAAACGAGATTTGTGAATTTAACGAGTATTGTTGGCCGTAGTGTATCCCTATTTCCCATGATTTACGATAGCTTACAGGATCTTTGAGATTGTAAACCGATCTATAATCTAAATGATTTATTGGTGGTATAAGTTTGAATCGATCTTGATATTTCACTCCTCAGAACGTGCGTTTTTATATGTACATACAACACTTAAGAAATTTCTGCTTTTTATTAATTAATTAAAATATCGATTTCAGTAGAGTCGAAAGTTGTATACTCAAAAACGCAAGAAACCTGAGTGATTTAACTTTGCTATTCGGTAATCGCGATCCAAGAGATTTCGCAGATTACTACCTCAAGAGGTCCCATTGAAATCCACGTCCAAGGTATCATTAACTGCTTGTACTGAACAACTTCAACTGACGTCACGGCTCGCCTGCACTCAATTATCTTAGCATCTCCCCATTGTTGTCGAATTTTAAAACAAATTTCCTTTAAAACGGGGGGTCGCGTTTTTCTGCTCGCCAAATTGGATAAGCACCATAATTACTCGTTTAATTTCAGAGCCCGATGCTTTGTGGATATTTCGAATTGGCCAAATCCCGATGCAGGTTTATAAGCCGGAACGTTTAAGAAATTAAACATTTGCATTTTTATTGTGCTGGTCTCCTAACTAGTACAAGTAATTTTGTTGTCTTGGCAAATTGCAGACAACGCTATATTGCATTTCTTGATATTAGGTTTTGTGTAATTAAACTTTTCATTAAGATTCTTTTTAAAAATTATGCATGTACTTAAAAAAAAGTCTTAAAGTCATACTTTAACTCTTGTATCTACCAACAGCTCTTCCATATCAATTTATGCTTCCATCTTTCATACAACAGTTACATTTCGAACTTCTTTAGGACTACGTTCAAATGAATCAAATTTAATCTAAAAGAGATCTTCTATTGAAATATCTACTGTAACTACAACATAAATCACAACCTTTTGCCTCGTAAGATTAGGCAGTGACCACAAATTTCCACTTGCTACGATCTTGACCTGCTGCTATCACTTTTGCTTCTTCTATTAACGCTCCTCGATTTGAAACACTCTAGACGTATCCGGTCTGTAAGACATCCTTAATCTCAGCACTTCCGTTTCGGGACCAACTCTGACTGTACCTTTCACACATTTCACACGTCTCTCAATTATTTTTTTTACATTTCCAAACTATCACTCACTTGTCACTACATTTTCTATCGCACCGCATCTGTGTCTTATAACTTCATATGTCAATCTAGCTATGAAATATCAAATACCATATCTCTGAACATATATATTTAATAATCTCTGAATATATATTATACGATATAATATGATTCTAATAATTCAGAGCGTGCTACATTAAATCACTATAAATAAATAGGTATCTATTGAGATCCACATGTTTGGTGTGAACAATGAATCTTGTTTTCTCCGGGGAAATCTAACAATATTTGTTTACTGTGTACAGCCATAGCAGACAACCCGCAAACATACTCGTATGTATGTATCATTGGTATATTTGGGGTGCAAAAACCCACAACGATTTTTTGTTAGACACCGACAAATGAGCATGAGGGTCATACGATTTGGTCCTATTGAGCAATTAACGGTATGCTGAGAATACTTTACTTAGTAAAGCCGATCTTAACTTGTCTGTTTAATGGAGGATAAGTACCTTATCTATGCTAATATTATAAAGCTGAAGAGTTTGTTTGTTTCAACGCGTTAATCTCGGGAACCGCTGGTCCGATTTGAAAATTATTTTCAGTGTTGGATAGTACATTTATCGAGGAAGCTATAGGTTGTATTATATTTTCAAATAAATTAGAGGTCTGTACTAAAAGTTCAATAATGTAAACCAAAAATCTAAATGAACGCGAGCGAAGACCCTAGTTTATTATAAAATAAATACTTTTCATAAGGCAGGATTTTTTGCTATAGTTCTCGTGATATATTTTCTAACAATTTAATTTGATATAAAACACTTTTCATTAGAGATTGAATAAGGTCGGTTCTAATTTGAATCTTAGATCAATTTAACCGATAAATCATATATCAACACCGAAACTCACAAATGGACATGACGACTTTATCTATACATATGTAAATAAATACTACTTTTTGAGATTAAATAAACTTTAATGATATCACAATGATGATATCATTAAAGTGGCAAGTCTTGTCTTCGCTGACACCAAAGACTGATGCGTAATAAATAATAAACTTAATGAACATTTTCTCAAAGATTACAGATAATAAGCTCCTCTGAAATCGATTATTAAAATTTATTTCGTTCCTAATAAAACCTGTGTGTACGTACATTAACTTAATTGATTAAGATATTAAGTATACAATGTTGCTCGCTGTTTTGAAAGTGAAAATTCTTAATAATTTAATAGAAATATATAAAATTTTATAGCGCGATAAGAGACACTATAAACTATAGTTAAAACATAATTGATTGTTAATATTTGCTTATGTATATTAAACTTCTTTGCAAGTGTTAAAAAAGTTGAACCGCAGTAGCCTTATGAGTAAAATAATTTTCCTAAATAATACAATTTATCACCTTAGAAGTAAAAATAAGCTGCATTCTCCACGGAATTAAATATTTTAAAACCTTGTTAGAGCCCTGACGTGTCATTTGAACTCGGACCTCTCACTCAATCATCTGACGCAATTCCAGCTGGGCTATAATAAGTAACTGTCAAAATTTCTTCTCACTTAGATACCCATATAACACCCCGCGTTCACATTTGACAGATCACTTGTCAGCGGAAAATTGCATTTTGCAAATAAACATGTACGAATTTTGTTACGCGACGGCCATAGGAATGTAGGCCTTATTGCGTCAGCAAAACTGTGAAATTGACTAAATTTGATTTTATGAGTTATTGGAGATGAGATTTACCGTGGTTAAGTTATGTAGCGTTTGATATTTCAAGGTTTAATACATATTTGTTACCAAGGACCCGCAAAGAGAAATATTCTTTTCTATAGACGTTTCTAGAACTAGACTTTGAATAACTACAAATAAATATAATGTATTTAAAAAATATTTTTTTAATTTAACAAATGATAAAAACTTAAAGCTCGAATCACAAACACTCAGGTTATGGCTAGCTAAAGTTTTAGTAAAGTTATCAGCCGTTTCTCAAAAGAAACTTACTCAACATGAGTATACAATGTCCGGTAATATCTTGACCGATGTGCGAAAGAGATGGAGAAGAATTCTCGCAATGTAAACTCAGGGCAAATTAAGTTTTGGTCTCTATCGCACTTCGGTCAAGATATTTTGTAGATGTTATTTGCTTAAGGCTGAGTGACGTTGCAATTGGCGGGAAAACGAGTGCCTGTTCTCTGTACCGTCTTATTTGATGAGATTTTTAAATTGAAATGTTATACAGAGTAAAATTGTTGATTTATTTTCAAAAACTCGTTAGGTGAATGAGTTAATTATGATTAAGGCTTCATAAGTCGACGAGGTACGAATCTGTAGCGTATCAAGTAATTTGGAAGTGCCTAAAGCGATGCTGATGACACATGATTGCCAATTCTAGAGTAATAAAAAATAATTTTTAAAAATTGTTCATCATTTATCTTATACACTAAGATACATTTTTTGACGAGAAAGGGATATATTGCGCATACCGTCTGATGGTAGTTTACATGGGACTTGCCCTTCCATAATTACTCTGCTGAGCCAAATAAGCTCTCTAAGTACTAGGAGGAAATATCCATTAAAGCCTCTCCGACTTGCCCACGTTGCCACCATTCGCCAGACCTCGGGACTCTGTGGTAAAAATACAATAATATTCTTATCTACGAGTAAAAAGTAATTAGAAAAATAATTTGTTTATGGTACACCAAAAATATCTTAGCGAACACCACAATCAAAACTTCGATTCCAGACTTTCGTAATTATTGTGGATTGTGACATAAAGAAACGTAACACGTCACGATTGACGTCTGATGTCAACGTCAATGTCAGCGTCAGCTGATTGACGCGACACGGGGTGCCGCAAGTTGCAACACAATAGCGGATAGCCAGCCAATTATGGTTTTGTTCACGATGGATTGACATTCGTATAATAGCTATTTAATATATCAGCTAGTATTCACCCAGTGGTGGAGATTTGATCAAATGTAACATTTAAAAATTCAAATAAATCGCTTGGACGAATGGATCAATTTCCAAGTGGTTTGAACGGGAACAGTGGCGGGTTCGAAGTAATTCTAAGCTATTTCTTGAGAAGATTTATGAAGTTAAAGTATTTATATATAGTTGATATAAAAAAAACATTAATTATAAAATGTTTGTCCAAATTTCCCTTTGGTCTGGCTGATCTTTAAAATATCTGAAAGGATTTTGGATAATCCTTTTTTTGGAACATAAACAGATCGACAACACATATAAATAATTGTATCAGTACGCTCATCTTTTGATGACAGTTAGAAAAAATGACAAACTTTACCTTGAAAGTTAGAATTTCTGATAAATTAATAAGCTTCATAAATATGTATTCAAATACTAATGTGGAATTAGAGAATATTATTAGTAATATTAGTGACAAACTCGGAGTCCTACGCAGTTTGTCTTCTAAAACGCAATAAATTGATTGTAAGCTCAGCGGGATGTCTAACCAACTTCATATCGATGTGATTCTGTCACAGCTGAGATACAAAAGCTAGTCAACAATACAAATTACATTACATATAAATTATCATTCGACACTTTATGCCCATAGTCTTGAGTTTTGAAAAAATATTTTAAAACAATATTATTATTTGTGTAGACTAAATATTGCACGCCAATACCTTTCAAACTATACGCGGGCGTATGTATTAGTATATTTAAAAAAAAACGTATTATGTATCGCATAAATATAACTCAAATAGACAGTTTAATTACGAAAGGCCTAAATTAAAATGTTTCTTATTTAAATTAAATCAAGGGTTTTAAGGACTCTGTAGCCTAGTGGTTGAAGTACCGGATTTTCGTCCCGGTCGGAACTTAGTTGCATTTAGAAATATGTAATTTGTTTTCTGCCTCGGGTAAGGGAATAATATAAGTGAAGTGCTCGTTTGCCTTCCTATGGCATAAAAATGGTTTAAACTATTTATTTCTGAAATCTTTGTGTATAGCAGCGTTTTAAAGCCGTGAGAAACGTGAGTAAGCTGGATTTATGCTATCTGTGGTTACAGAAAGATACATCTCAAACGCTCGTTTAGATCAGCCGATATATTTCAGATCAGGTTACTAATAGCTTATTTAGGCTAATAGAATATGAATTTACACTTTGTGAAACGGTTTTAATATTACTGTCACTATTTATTATATAATTATTTCCAAATGATATTATTATTATTACTTGTATCAAATTTTCAGTAATAAACTACTTATGTATGTGTCTATGAGTTATGAGATCTATTCTATATTCGAATTTATTTTTTGAGTTTTTCCTGCGATAAGTGTTGACAGCAATACGATGCCATGGACGCACCCATACAGTTCTAAGTTTGTTTGTTACATTTTTACGCCTAAAGCGCTAAATCGATTGAGATGAATTTTGGTATGAAATAGATGAAGATAATTGAGGGCTGTTTTTTCGTTTTACATCTAACTTTTCTATCTAAATTTTTCTTGAATATTTTTTTTTAAACTTTATCGATTTTTTGACACATTATTAGTAAACAATTTTTCGTATCTTTAAACGTTCTCAATATATAAGGAAATATCTACACGTAAATGCAATTTCATTAAGAGCAACCCTTGTCCTGCAAAATTCAATTAAACTTGTTCATATCCACAAGCTTTCCGTGGGCATTCTATAAATGAAAATGTATAGTGGGTACACATTACTGATGGCGTTTATTCGTATATGATCTTATCTGTGGTTTTGGATACGGGTAGCCGTTTGGCTGTGGTAACCTTGGGGAGCTATTGAGCGACTGATGTGGCCATAGACTATAGATTTTTATTCCAACTTTGCTAACGGTCATGTCAATTTTCTTAACACTATGTCAACCTACATATAATTTTTGTAAAACAAAAAAAAATTATGTTCTATTTATTATATCGTCTAATCACACACTATAACTAATTTTTAATAAATTGATTGTACGGACACACGGATTCTACAAATTTATGATATGTATGCATTAAGTACCATGAACATCTTTTCTTAACACAGTAAGTAAGACTATTTTTTTTATATAATTGACTGGAACGTTGTGATATTTCAAAGAACTTAATAGAGTTTCTTAAACTGTACTCAAGTATTTTATAAATATGTAAATAATTTAATAGAATGAAGCTTGTATATATTTAAATTTAAATAATAAAAAGTGTTAACAATTGAAATGCTATTCCATACGTTTCTATGTGCCAACGAACCAAAGTAGGGTAAATGAAACCACACGAGAATTTTAATAAGATGCGGTTTTGTGAATTGAATTTTATAGAGAATTTGGCTTTGATAAGAGCTCATACGGTCTTTAATACTTAATTCTTTAAAATTCTTAAACATATAACGTTGATAAAAAACTACTGGTGCCTAACAGTTTCAATAGCAAAACTCAATAACATTTTTTTCATAAAGTTTACTATTTTATGGGGAACTCTATTTACTATATAAAGTATTTTTTATAATATACGTTATCTGCCAGAGTTACACTCGTAAAAATCGATCAAGCGTTTTACAGGTTAGCCAGAGCTAACAGACAGACACACATGATCTATTTATAAATTGTGTCTCTGTCATTAATACTGTTATACTTTCATAAGCATTTAAAAAAAGCTGTTTTGATACAAAATATTTTATAATTTTATTTAGGAATGTAAGGATACTAGACACAGGATAGACATAGGATAAAGAATTCAGTCACAATTCATATCAGAAATAAGATTTAAACTCGACATTGAAAATCAAGATACATTAACGAAATTCTCGGGCGTCGAACCCCAAACCGTAATGACCGGTCACGTCACTCGCGTCACGTCACGGGCGAGGAGTTAATTTTCTCCGGTTAATTATTTAAAAAAACGATTCGAAAATCCCTCGAGATTAACCTTTGTTTATATTTGATTGCTTTAATCGCTGAGTCAGCGCTGTGATTGCATCCACCTACATGCGCCCGCGTCGTAAATTATAAGTATGATAAATTGATTCCACTGACGTCTCCTATGACATTTATACAATTAGTGTTTTCCCAGTAGTCTGATAAATTATTCATTCGTTGCACTGTGATATTTGATTTAGGAATAGTTAGAATTGTCACCTAGTGTAATGTGGGACGAACATATTACTGTGGCTGTTTTAAAGTTCTTTTTGTTACAGTAAATACTCGTGGCACGCATTGTTTCCTAAAAAAAATAATAATAGATTTTCAATTACTTACTATCATCCGCGGATCCACTCGCGTTGATAATGATAAAATAGAGTTAGTCTCCTTAAGATATTTACTGTCAGTTGAAATCCCGTGAAAAATTGGTTCAGGCGTTTCTGAGCACAACGCAAACAGACAAACAGACAACAATCTTATAAATTATGTGTCTGTTACACCGTAAACACATACGCGTAGAGAAAAAATACTGATATTTGATATTACAAACTAAAACAAAAAATTACATCATTTAGCAATTTGAGGCAAATACGGCTTAATCCTTAAGGTTGGCAACACGTCTTCTAGATTTTTTTTTTGCAGTATTTTGTTAGTATTATGTTCTAGATCTACTGATCTTGAACGTGTCTATGGGCGACAGGAATCGTTTAGTATAAGAACTGTATGCTTGTTTCTCTTCCTATTGCATTAAAAAACAAAGTTTGTTTCTATAGATTAATATGATGCGCTCGAAGAAGATCGCAAACTAACTGGTACAAACTGGGTATCTCGAGTTAGTTGGCTCATTATCCATAAATGTATGAAACAACTTCACAATAATGCCTGTTTCCAACCGCGTATTGTTATTCTCTCTTTATCATAAGTGGTGACATTTCAAATGAACGGTAACTCGTTGCCGGCATAATGTTTGGAGGTTCAAGCATTCAAATGTAAATGCCCTGAATGCGTTCGAACGAATCATTTTGAATATTCAAATTGACTAGTTTTTTAGGCGTTGTACTGTCGCGTTGTTGTCAATAAGAGAATGAGTGATTTTGGTTTGAACATTAGCCGTATACGCTTCATGAGTATTTGAAAATGTGGGTATTTTTATATACAGTGTGTTAGCACTCCCGAAAACGAATACAGATGATAGTACTAATAACACCTTTTATGATGGGATGGAAAAAGAATCGTACCTGATTAAAAAAAACATATTATTAGCATTATTTACGCTCTATCATGTTAGTACAGCTGAATAAAACAATATTTTTATGATGAATGTATTACTTTACTAAAACAGGACCAGCAATAACAAAAACAACTAGACTAACATGATGGAGCGAAATAATGCTAAAAACTAATTTAAAAATATATTTTTTTTTAGTCAGGTTAGATTTTTTTCGTTTTATGATCAAAGATGTCATTAGTATTATCATCTGGCTACTTTTCGGGAATAGTCCTCTAACATCCGTTATTTGTTCATAGATGGAAGGGTCCTGTGTGAATTTCTGAAAAATTAAAATAAGCTCGGCAGTAGTAGAACGTCATTAACAGATGTAATACGGTCAAGGTTGGCAAAGCATCTTCCTAGATCATCTGGTCTTTGAGGTGTCCAGGTAATACTGTATGCAAGTTTGTCTTTTTATGGTACAAAAAAGAGTGTGGATTTTATATAGTCAACGATCGAGTTGACTATATAGCAGCGAGTTAAAATTTAAATAAATCAAAATTCTGCCAAATTTCGACTAGCGAATTTCGATCTGTGTACTATTTCTAGTATATTTAAATTAGCTGCGTGTCTTACTATCTAATTTACACGATTCTAAACAAAAATAGATGATTCATAAATATTAAAAGTGTATTTTTGGTACCCTCGTCTGAACTTTACCCTTAATACCTAAATTTATAACTTTGTACGTCGGCTTTCCACTTATCAGACAGTAAATGGCAAAGGTAAGGCCCATTTTCCATACCTCACTGAACAGTGCTTATTGAATTTACGTAATAAAGACAGTGGCTATTGATAAAAAATAAATGTGATAAATATTTATGAGGTAACAGAGAATAGAGGCACTAAAACTTTAGAGCTCTTTCAATAAGTCCTTTTACACTATTGTAAGCCACCGACTTGTAAGGCGAAGGGAGGAAAACACAGCCTATAAAAATAGATGTAAGTAAATTACATAGAAACTCTCGTCTCCAGCTACTTGTCACGGAAGTCTTCAATTATTAAGAAGGTGCGCGAAAGGCAGTCGTTACATAAATAATAAAATCCTGAAATACGCAGCGCAGTTGGAACCAAGGGTGCGAACACAATGCCGTTGTAAAGCCAACACTGTATTTATATGTTGACAATGTGCATTGTGCCTTAGCATAAGGAATTTTAATATTCAAACGAGGAATATAGGCTTCATATAAGTCTGCACTGCATGAAACTCTTTAAAAATGTATCTTATTCTGCCTTAGCTCGGAGTGCAAGTAATGCTTTGTAATTTCAGAGGTTCATATCCGATTCTCTTCTACTCTGTCGTAGTATCATTGAATAAAATACGTCCACAGCTAACCTACTTAAAATTATTTTCACCTACTTTGTACTAAGTTTTCATTACGGTAATGGTGAATTAAAAATTTCACTTGATAGGCAAAGCAACATAATATATAAATTGTCTGTTAACGTCTACAAGACTAGCTAGGCCTATGTTTTGTTTTAAGTAAATTCAATAATTATACATCTAAACTAGCTTCTGCCAGCGGTATTGCTCGCGTTAATTTCAATTTCTACACCTCGGGTTACATTATTGGATATTTAGTAAGGATCCCTATTTTCTGTAAATATAATATAGCATATAGCCGTACTCGATAAATGTACTATTCAACACTGAAAGAATTTTTCAAATCAGACTAGAAGTTTGGGATGGGAAGACGAAGATTAGGGCCATCAAACAAACAAACAAATTCTTCATAATTTACGACAAACCACTACATAGTCTTATATTCAAAACTGTAAGCTCTACTTCGCAGAGCGTTCGTTGTCAGAAATAATTTATGACTTATTGTTCTTGGGATACACTTAGCACTGCATTAAAACATTTCATAAGGTTGATAATTCGTGACAAAGGTCAAGTGAATATATTTTTAAAAGCACAAACGTAGGCGAGCGTTATTTATCGTGGCGTTCGTGTTGAACTCATAAATTGTAGATGCCGGCATTTCATGAAGGCATACCCGCTGATAAAATAGTTTAACTATTGAAGAAGTATGGTTTGAATCTTGAATTGAATTATTTTCTATTAACAGGCGCTGTAATAAATTAACTTTATCCGACTTTACAAAAGTTACGTAACTGTTTGTACATAGTTTGAAGTTAACTATTGCATAGCAGAGTGATCATAGAAGGATGGCAGCAGAATGTCACTAAAAATGACAAATGATAAAGGCTTTAAGGTTGTCAACGCGTCTTCTAGATCTACTGATTTTGAAGGTGACCATGGGCGACAGGCATCGCTGAGTATAAGTGAACTGTATGTTCATTTGCCTCCTATCGCATAAAAAATATCTTTCATAAAGTGGAGTTCAACATTTTTTGTTTAAGTCTTCGCAGATACAAAATTTCTTATCTATGCTTAAAAGATTGTCTGTATGTTTGATCGCGTTAATCTCAGGAACCACTGGTCCGATTTGAGAAATTCTTTCAGTGTTGGATAGAACATTTGTAGGCAGGCTTATTAGCCCATATTATAGATTGAAAAAATTAGGGATCCTTACTAAAAATCCAATAATGTAACCTAATGTTAGGTTACTAATGCAATTTCTGACCTTCATACGAATTCCAATTATACAATTATATTGAGAAATCAAACCAACTTAGCGCGCTTCCATCCCAGAAAAATAACAAAAAAATACCATATATAAAGTAGGTATACACTAGCCTAT
>JAOSYY010000015.1:10895596-10910059 GCA_025727935.1 Hebomoia glaucippe
AAAAAAAATAGGGATCCTTACTAAAAGTCTAATAGCAAAAGCTAACTAGAAATAAAATTCGTCAATTTAGGTATTGCGTAGAGAAGGTTTTATACAGGATGTCTGGGGACTGCTCCCGAAAACGAAGACAGGTGATAGTCCTAATTACACCTTTGTTGAAGGAATGGAATAAAATTGGATCCTGATAAAAGCAAATCATATTTTTAAAATATTTTATTAGCGTCATTTCGTTCCATCAAGTTAGTCCAGCCGTTTTTGTTATCATGCTTCATTGCTGGTTTTAATAAAGTAGAGTATTTTTTATGAAACTATCGTTTCATTTAGCTGTACTTACAAGATACAGCGTATATAATGTTTTTCCGTCCGTTCATCAAAGGTGTCATTAGTACTATCACCTGTCTTCGTTTTCGGGAGCAGTCCCCAAACATCCTATATAGCTTGTGAATATCTAACCCAAAAACATGAAAGTCTTAAGCGTAAACTTACAACAAAATTTCTCTTTAAACGTTTATAATATTACTTCACTCGGACAAGCGATATCATTCATCTTTCCGATCGCTTTGAATCATTGTATGAGCTCTGCTTCCTGTTGCTCTAACCCACATTGAAATTAAACACGATGGAATCGATTCATTTCTATCGGAAATGTCTCAATTTCAGCTATAAATTTACGAGTAATTCACTAAGAATTTGCAGTGAGGTTTTGAGATATTATTTTAAATCTATTAAATGTTTTAATTCGTTGTCTTTACCAATATTATAAAGCTGAAGAGTTTGTTTGAACGCGCTAATCACAGGAACCACTGGTGTCATTCGAAAAAGTCTTTCAATGGTATATAGTACGTTTAGCGAGGAAGGCTATAGGCTATATTATATTTTCAAATATGAATCTTAACGTGTCAAAATCAAAGTTAATACGAGCAAAATCGGCAGAAGGTAGTGTAAGTTTTGTCTTTATCACGTACCACCATTCATAGATAGAAAGATCTTACTACACTTACGGTTGATAACGCGTCTCCTAAATCTATTGGCCTTTGCCCATGGGCTATGACTAGGTGAACTGTACAGTCGTCGGTCTTCCTGTCATATAAAAAGGTTTTATCGACAGTTTGTTTCTGAATTAAAAATATGATTCATAATTTTGTTGGATAATCATTTATATCTAGCCATAATTTTATACCGATTGCTACTTATTTATTTAACTACCCAATTACGCTGGGTATTCCTTAGAGCTTTTAATTTATCATCATTATTTACACATTACAAACGCGGTAAATAATACACCAGTCAAATATTCTAAAAGTGTAATCCTCTGGTTTCGAAGCAAAACATTATAATTCACAGGAACGTCGGGATAGTTTGCGCAATAAAAACTTTCATTCCGACACTCAGTCATGCTCAATGGACGGGATGGGATAATCAAATCATCCAACAGTTCCTCTAACAAATTTTTTTTTGTAGATCGTGACAGTATTTTTGATGTGATTTATCCGTTCTCGGTTTCCCATAACCCAATTTCACTTTCTGTGAACTGATTACCGCTGCGATCGTCATTTTTGAATAACAAATACGAAATTAAAATTTAACTTATAATAACGCTAATAATTTTTTTTGGGTAAATAAAGTAGCTATCAAAATTTGTACGCGTATATAAATTTAGAGAACTTTAGTCATTAGAGACGTTTATTTACTAATAACGATGAATATTTAAAGATCGATAATCACATATCGAGAAATAATTTACTGTACGTTTGGAAAATCACATTTCACACGTCGCAATTTTTGAATGGAACAAATATTTAAATTTGTTTTAAAATTGCTATGATTACGATACGAATGAACGTACTCGTGTCGCCCTAATTAAGAAAATATTACAATGAATTTGTCTTATCGATTTCGAGGAAGACGTGACGATATTGTAAAGTCGTACAATGCTCTTAAAGACGTATTTTTTATAATTCAGAAACCGATCACGCTTCGTTTTGTACAATATTAAGACATTCAATGTTATTAATTATTTAAAGTGAATAATGACTCTTTTTGTTTCTTTCGTTCTTTGTTAATATTGATCGATTAGTTAATAAAATTATATTGGAAGCTTAAACAAATCTAATACATGGTATGCAGGGTGTTTGTGGACTGCTCCCGAAAACGTAGCCGGGCGATAGTGCTAATGACACCTTTGATGAAGGGACGGAAAAAAAATAGATCCTGAATAAAAAAGACCTATTTTTAACACATTTATTAACATTATTTACGCTCCATCGTGTAAGTACAGCTAAATGAAACAATAATTAAAAAAATACTATACTAAAAAAAGAACCAGCAATGAAGCATGATAACGAAAACAGCTGGACTAACATGATGAAGCGAAATAACGCTAGTAAAACATTTTAAAAATACGATTTTTTTTAGTTAGGATCGAATTTTATTCGATCCCTTCATCAAAGGTGTCATTAGTATTATCACCTGTCGTAAACATCCTGTATAGAGATCGCTGGATTAAATTATGCTATACAAATGATGCTTAGAATATGGAACAAGTTTAATATGAGATGGAAATAGAAATTAATCATACTGTTTGATATGATGTTCTAATAACACATGATGTGTTGAAATCTTTTTTCATGTTTAGTGAATAAAATGTGACGCTTATGGGTAAGAACAATCCATCCGCGTCAAAATAGTGTCTATGGTCGTTCTCATGCTCCCATTGTACCAGTCGTATTGCCAAGAAATCACGATAAGCATCTCGCCGTTGTCACGAACCAATTTTGAAGCGCTCCTGACCAGGCTTCGAAGCGACGTGACCTTTGTACCAACTCCAAGTGTGAACCGTCATGTTCGGGCCAGCGGGTGGTTTATAAGTTTCGGCATTGTCGAAAACGGAATGGACCTCGGATATCAGACGTCGATCAAGTGCCACACAAAAATGTTATCTGATTCGATTTGATGGCGCGATCAGTCATCCTTTGTCGTTTGGCCAAATAAAATTTCAATCTTCGGTTTCTTCGTATTTGAAGACGCTAGAAGCCAATTGATGTTTTATATACAGACTAGCTACGCCTGTGATTTCATCCACGCCATATATTTTATTATTATTTATATTCATAAAAATATTTTCTAATTAAAAACTAGCCAAGTTACACCAAATTGCATCAGCTATTTGTCAAGTCACGTAAAATCAGCTCAGTCCCTACAGAGATTAGCTACATCAAAAGATAGATAGACAGACAAAAACACTAAAAAGCGTTTATTTCAATATTACAAACTGACATTCGATATTTTGTGTAGATGTATGAATTAAAACATGTAAAATCATTATTAAATCTGGTTAAAAAATTAACACACTTCTAACATATGGCGACGTATTTGTTCAATCATCATCGAAGTAGACTTTGTAAGTTTTAATCTAACCTCTATATCTTTCTCATTATAATAATTAACAAATGTATTAAACGGAAATTGATATTTAAAAGTATCACTATTCTAAAGATCTATTATAAAAATAAGATTATTATTATCAGTGAATGCTACCGTATACTTGAGTATATCTTTATCTATAGATTTAGAAGTCGAATGCTCACTATTAGCATCCAGAGACTATTTCTTATCTACGATAGGAACGAAGGGATGGCGAGTCAAAGGTGCATACAGCCGTGAAATCCACAGATAACTTATAAAACCGGACGTTGATAATAGGTATCGATTAGAATGCTTTTGACAAATCCATTTTAGATGACGTTAGAGATAACCGTGCCTGCGAGATAAGGTGTACGTTGATAAGTTTTTGAGCTTTTATTAAAAAAGGGTTTTAGTGAAAACTATTTATTGTACGTTATTACTTGCGTCACAGACTCAATATTCCAAGTTCAGTTTATAAAAGATGTAACGTATACTTAAGTATTGAGAGATATAATTGTTAAATAATAGTACCGTTAAATAGATAATAATTGTAATAGAAAAATCGACACAGTACAGAACTTCGTTCAATATTTTATTAATACTAAATTAAAAACGCGTATCGTATTGTTTTTCTTATATATAGCCGTCTGCCAGTGAAAGTACCATCAAAATTGGTCCAACCGTTTCGGATATAAGCTCGAACGAATATACGTATTAAATTATAATTTTTTTATTCACTCATATATACTTTTTTATGAATGAATATGATATTACAAACAGACAATTCTATGTATATGTATAGATTTTTTTAACTATATAGATATTCTGTACACAAAAAATAAATGACGCCATACGCGCACTCTCCGTATTGGAATTTTGAAGTGAACCAGCGCATTCAAAATATGTCATGCCATATGTCGCCTCGACACTTAACGATAAAAACAACACTGACCATTTCGACAGAAGGTCAAATTCATAACTAGAATCGAATACACGAACGCTATTGTAAATCTCCTTTATGGGCACAGTATCCGTGACGGTTGAATTATGAGAGCCTCTACCTGGCCTGGGACCATCATTATGGCCTACTACGATTGTCGGCGAGCCGAAATTATTTTTCGATCTTTTTTTATGAGATTCTCATTTTTCAAGCCGAATCGGCAAAACAGTTATGGAATAGTTATTGTGTCTTTGGCGGTAAAATTAAGCCTTGTTTACGAACCGCAAATTTTGTAAGATGTAAAGATGACGAATCCATAGATGGAAAAGTCGATTTCAGACAATGAATTATCGGATACTCGTACTAAAAATAACTAAGCAACAGAACGTCACTAAAAATTAATGGCGTCTTCAAGATCCGATATTGGAAGTGTCCATGAGCGCAAGGAATCGCTTAGTATCGGACAACTGCTTGTTTGCCTTCCTATCGCAAAGAAAAGATTTTTTCTAAATTTTCTATTTCGATAAATATGAATGAGAATGAAGTTAAAATTATTAAAACATATTTTCTTATTATTGAATGACACGAATTATATTTAAGTCTCGTCTCACATGTTGAATGTTTTATTTTGAGCTTGTGATTTGTGTCTAATGATAGGGTGTTTCAAATATAAACTTTCAGTTCTTGTAAAGACGTCCAGAAATAAAAAATTGAAATAATTCATAATCTTTTTTATTATATTTCCCTTGCGAGTTTAACAGTTTACAATTTTTACATAATGTTGAAATTAGTTAAGACCACACAAGCAGTAGTATTTGTTTTCAATTATCTTTGAGGAAACTGCTACAACCGCTCGATACTACTGATAATGTGATCAACTGAATATCTACAATCTCTATTCCCTATCTAATGACTAGTATACTATTCATAAAACAATATTCTCTATACATTCATATATTTACAATCGATTTGGTAACAGTGAGATAATATCTTTAGCAAAATACTGAAGTCACACTTTATACTGGCAAATTGTAACTTAAATTATATACATCAGTCTTAAAAGATATAATACATAATTTAAATAGCATTAGTACTAGTTAATTATTGAAATATAAGGCGTCAATCCATTAAGATACGTATCCAATACAACAACACAGTCTCATTCAAAATTTACAATAAAAATTAATAATTATTACAAGGAACATTACTTGTAGATTTATTTGGCCGGTTAGGATCACGTCTCAATAAGGCATTGCCAGATCAAGAGTCAGCTAGTATACACATGTGGAATGTAGAGACCCATTAGGAGATAACAAGTAGTTTTGAAACACGTTATCTGTGCACGCTCGGATGGGTTTGAGGTAAGCAATCGTGAACTGAAGAACGGGGTTGTAAGTATCCCTGTTCGTCGAGCATGGAGGGCGAATGGCCGGGGTGCTTACGCAACGAGTTAGGTGGCCTGGGCCGGCCGCCATATGGTTGTTCGTAATTTTGTGTGTCAATGGATATGTAACTGTGGTGTGGATTATCCATGTCTTGGATCTGGCTCGTTAACGTAGTGTTTGTGAGCATAGAACTGTCGTCTTCGACGCTCGGTCCGACGTTGGGAACGATGGGGGTTTGGGGAGGTATCGCGTCGTATTTGTACCAGACTTCTGGTGCAGTCGGCGAGGCTGTGTACCTAGACGGATGCCGCCTAGCATTAGGACAAACGCCGTGATTATAATTTATGTTATCTTTATTCCAGTGCAAATTCGAAATGTCAGGCATTAAGAAACGAACTTTTTCCCAAAACTTCTTTTCACCCCATAGAAGTACATTGCAAGTTTTCAAATAGTTTTGGAATTCTAAATCTAAATTTAGTGCACTGATATCGGTCGTTAAAACGAATATGACTCTATGTCTTCTTATGGAGGGATGGATTGAAGTTATAACGTGTTTAAGGGCAGCTTTAAATGACACTTTAGACCATTCATTTTGCAAGAAATTGAAAGAAATAAATACTAATATTCTCTTTGAAGATTCAGCGGCATTCGTTATTTGTTCCAGTAAATAATTCTCAGGAACGTTTTGTAGGTCTCTATAGTGAAAACACATTGTGTATCCGCAGTGCTCCATTTCTGGCGCTACAACTTTAGTTACAAAATCATCATCTAACAAACTATAGACAGCGTAGCCATCGTATAACCTATCTCTATCAAGTTCACTCTCCTGAATGGATGGACTTTTAAACAATCTTACACCATATTTAGAATGCGCCCATAAGCGTACGTTTTGTCTAAAGGAGAATGCTAAGGCACCAAACAATAAAATAAGGATTACACTTATAAGGACTACAGCTAAAAGCGGCACAAAGTTTAGTTTAATTGTGCTCACTTCGTCATATTGGTACGGTTGGTTTTCAGTAGGAATAGTATTATCATTTACACTAGAGTCACGACACTTGTCCATCACGTCGAACACCGTCAAATTGGAACTTTGTTCATTATCACTGACACATAACATTTCAGAAGAATCCTCGTAGTATTTCTTTAACCAGTTCACTAATGGTAGTACATTATCACACGCACAGTTAAATAGATTGCCTTTAACTCGAACACTTTCCAAATGTACTATATGAGCTAGTTTCTTGTCGAGATTCAATATCTTATTTCCTTGTAACTGTATGATTCGAAGAGATGATAAGTTTTCAAATGAGTTATTCGCCACACTAGTCAGGAGGTTATCGTTCAAATATAACTCTCTCAAGTGTTTCGTTTGAGAAAATTCGCCACCCGCTATTTCTGTTATATGATTATTTTCTAGGTGTAGAACGTTCAAAGAATGAAGTCCATTGAATGTATCGTTATCAATAGAAGCAATGTTACTATTATTCAAATATAACTTATGGAGCTTCTTCTTGCCTATAAATAGATGACTATTCAACGAACCAAAGTCATTACCGTCTAAATAAAGTTCAGTGGCATCCATGGGAATCTTTTGAGGAATATCTGTATAGCCAGCGTTGGAACAATCGATTACATTAGAGTTCCAATTGCTGTCGTGAAAACAGGAACAACCTTCAGGACACGTCATTTTACAGTCGCAGGCTTCGAAATCACAACAAAAGCAGCTCGAAGAACAATGAGTTTCATAGGAACAAAGGAACTGCGTTTCAGAAACATCCATTAAGTTTGCTTTTCCTCCATATTTATTATTTACAACTTCGCACGTTACCGAGTCTAAATCTACAAATCTAGGATATTGTCTCATATGATTCCATAAATTAATTTTTTGTAGCCATATCATGTGACAGTTGCATACAAATGGATTATTTCCAATGAAAAACTTTGGCAAAAATCTGTGCTTCGGAATATGGGGCAATGTGAACGCAGACAGCTCAACGGTCCTCAATTTATTATCTGTCAATATAACTTTTTCTAAGTTCCTTTTTTGTATGAATGTACCTGGCTGAATTGTGTGAATTTTGTTGTTATTCAAAAAAAGTACTTCTATTGAATCCGGTACGGATTTTTCATCGACGTCTTCTAAGGAATTGAAACTAACATCCAGCATTCTGATATTTTGTTTAACGTCTTTTTCGTTTACTAGTCTCGTTATATTGTTTTGATGTATATCTAGCCATTCTAAAGTATCAGGCATGTAGCTGTAGTCAAAATAAATAAGTTTATTGTCGGATATGTTAAGCCAACCTAAAGTGCTCAGTTTGTTAAAAACACCTCGTATATCAGTAAGTTTATTTCCGTCGAGACGAATAGCTTTCAACGTCGGATTTGAAAGAAATGCGTCTTGTTCGATGGTTTCAATTTTATTTGACGCTAAATTTAGAACTTGTAATGACGGTAATGTGCTGAAAGTATCTTTTGGTACACTCGTAATGTGATTGTCAACAAGTCGTAACCCATAAAGTTCTTCTAATCCCTCAAATGATGTATTGGAAATCTTCGTAATATTATTTTTGCCTATGTCAAGCGATTTTAAGAATCGTAACTTTTTAATTCCATCCGGTACATAGTTTAAATTGTTCCCATTGAGTCCTAAATCTTGTAAATAAGTTATATTTTCAAACGATCTATCGTGAATAATAGATATCTGATTGTTGTCTAAGTAAAGTTGGCTAAGTACAAATAGATTCGAAAAAATTTGTTCATTCAGAGTTTTTATTCTATTGTCCGACATTGATAATTGGTGTAAGTTCTTAAGTTCGGCGAAGGCGCCGTTGCTTATCACTTCAATTGCATTATTGTCCAAGTTCAAGACCTGCAAGTTGTTAAGGTCTTGAAACGATTTCGGGTCCAATCGCACCAACGAGTTGTGGGACAAGTTTAAAATGACTAATCGAATCAAGCCGGAAAACGTGTCTCTATTCACCCAGTCATTGGTTAGTCGATTCCTAGATAAATCCAATTTCTCAAGTTGATCAAGCCCTTCCAACAATCCCGGCGCCAGCACGGAAAGCGAATTATTTGCTAATGAGATTTCTTTTATAACCCGTGAAGACTGAAATAGTTCTGGAGGCACGGCGACTAACTTGTTTCCGGATAAGTTAAGAATCTTTAATGAATTCAGCCCCACGAAAGCTCTATCACCAATTTCATTAATTAAGTTGTTGTGAATCTTTAATGCCTCTAATGATCTAAGACTGGAAAGGCCATTATCAGGTAGTCTCAATACATTATTATGAGATAAATCCAACATCTTCAAACCGGTATTGCATGATTTTCCAGGCGCTATAGGCCCCTTACCCCAGTCCGAAAAGCCAATTTCCGAAATATCTTGTATTCTATTATTAGTTAAATTTAAGGATTCCAAACTGAATAGTGGGCAGAAAACTTCAGATGGCAACATATAAATGTTATTGTCACCTAAATCTAGCGAGCGCAGTTCCATCAAACCTCGGAAACTCTCAGCGTGGAATTCCATAGTCATTGCAGGCCAATCCGTGTTATACGAACGTAGAGTTAGGCTGGTTAAGTCACGAAGCGGTGATAATACAGTTGCCGGAACATATCGTATCTTACAATACTCAATACGTAAGTCTTCAAGTTTGCGCAGTTGCCCTAAAAAACTGCCAGTGTTCATATGGAGCGAACTCTCGAAGAAAAGCAGATCGGTGCAAGTAAGTTTCAGTTTATTTATGTTGTACGCTTGCGCTGTCGTGATATTTTTGAAAAGCATATCAGCTGAACCGATGGTTTTAATATTGCATGTGAGAAAGTTTGATTCACTCAACTTTGTGTCCGAGTAGTCCCATTGACAGCCACTAGGGGCGGGCGGCGCAGAGCGTGCGCGCGCACCGGCCACCACGACAAAACACATCCAAAGTTTCAAAATCATTCCATAAAAGTTTTTCGTCATGTTTTCACAGTAACACAGTTCATTTGAAACTTGATATCACTTAATGTTATAGTTTTAAATTGCTTATCACTCAAAGTCAATGTTATATATTGTGTATCGATGTTGACACCAAGTTTAGAGCGTGTGTAAACAAATACTGCGCGGTCGCGGCGAAATTTTTGACACAGCCATACTCCCCTGCGGTCTGGCGGTAACTGACCTACGTAAGTTTGAACGAAAGCCGCGTGTATCTAGGGAGATGTGGGAGGGGAGTGGGGGGTTCAACCGACGGGTGGGACTAGCACTGCAGCTAACAACAGATGGCACGCGTGTTTTTAAACACTCAAAAATATTGGTTATTCAATGTTGAAGACTTAGGTCTGCGTGATTCGTTGAACAAAGCTCCTCGGGTTTCATCTTAAAGGAGGTCGTGTTGGGTTCTCAAACAGTAGCTGATAGTGACAACAGATTCGTTAGTCTACATTTCGTAAACTACTCTACGGTGTTTGTTTCAGAACTTAATTTTATTTCTATTAGTTTAATACTTAAAACATTAAACATTGTTCTATTAATATATATTAAATATATTTTTTTAATTTAAAAAATATGATAACGAAATTGTTATTTAAAAAAACGTCCATATTTTTTCAGGTCATAATTTTTTTTTTTAACAGTTCCGCTTGAAAAATTATTCAAGTTTCAAATATAAGATTTAAATGCACTAAAACGATAAGTTTTTTAAATATAAACTTTAAACTTGTAACAGTTCTTTACAATCCTTGAGACGGAAATGAGGATATGATTTTTGGTGGGTGGACATTTCTCAAGGCTTTACCTCAATAGATGACTAAAGTGAACAATTACGAATGACTGACAGTTTTGACGTTTCAAATTGAATATAAAGGAACAAGGTTTCAAAATCGCGAACACGTGTTCTCCTTCGAGAATTCGAATTGACACAAAATTTTTAATGACATAATATATCAACTTTTGTTAAATTAACTAGAAATAAAAAAAATAATAAAATTGTTATATTTTCTACAAAATAAATACATATAAGCGTTATGTACTTAACACTGTATATAACAATCGATCCCGCCGCAGATATCGGAAACAAACAGACAGACAATTACTATTTGCGTCCGTTATAATTACCGCACAAACATACATATTTAAAAGTTTATTTTAATAATACAAACAGACATTTCGATTGCAATAAAATATATAGATTAATTTTAATAATATGAGAAAATTTATAGACCATTACTTGCTGTTATGAATTATGAGTTGTAATTAGCGATATTAATTTTATCGGGAGCTTGTAACTTCTGCGAAATTAAAATAAAAACGATATGGACTCTTAATTATGGTTTCCTGTTACTCGAATAGAGTTTTGAATACTTCTACTAGCGCTGGCCCGTGGTTTTACGCGTCTTAATTATTCAATGAGTGTAAGTCTCAAATAGATGATGGCTGGTAGATAAACAATAAAAGTCCCATCAAAATAAGTCGATCATCAGAGATAAGTCCAAATAACGAGACTGGAGAAAAGTTATAAGTACAGTGAACATTTGTATAGTAATTTTGTTACTACAAATATTCTAGTCAGTTGCCTCAACTTCGTATAGACGGATATTCTCTAGTTAACTGAAAAAACACGTTCATTCAGTAAGAGGCTATCGTGAGTCACAGAAAGTCATCAAATGCTATTACACGTGCGCGTCAAATTGCTCCTAACGTGGGAGACGCTTCAAGCCTACATCTCCTTTTATTTTTCTTTTACATGTCTATCAAAATGAGGGTCCACCGCTTTTTATTTTGGACGTGTTATTTTTTATCTTTAAGGTTCAGCTACTACGATCATAGTCAATACACAGTACTGTAACCGCGTCGCGACGTTACTGTGGCAAATAATTATTTGCTTCTATAGAAAGCTTAGATCAAAATATTACGATACAACTTAAGTTTTAAGCTAGTTTCAAGTTAACATGAGATTTGTTCAGTCAGAATTCTTATGAAATATAAAATTAATTTTATATACCTTAATTAATTTCAATAGCTGATTTGTAATCTATAATGTAATATACCCTCTCTTTTATGGCTTAAAAATCTATATAATCGTTATCGGAATGTTAGCTCATTTATCACTTTATGACTGTCATAAAAAAATCTTAAGTATATTTACGACACGGTTACTGAGAAATAATAGCGGTCCGCCGCAAGGTAACGTATTGGAGTCCCAAACTATTGGTATTCTCTGTCAATATTGAAGGTCAACATCTCACGGGCCCGTGACGACCAATATTAACAAAATACATACACGTTATTACCACGTATCTTGTAAATAGTTCGAAAAATATCGAATGAAGACTCATAAGTATTACAAAACTCACGACATTCCACGAGACGACCTTAAGACACGATGCACTGTTTTATCTTTGAATATTATTTATTGCTTTCTGAATTATCAATTCTCAAAGAGTCATTGATGCGTTCCGAGTGTAGTAGAAGGAATGCCGCATAACAAGCAATGATTAAACGTTCTTCTTTGAGAATATTTCTTTTTTTAATAAACTTCTGTATTATTTCAAAGACTAAGATATGAAGTGCAAGCATTTATTTTGAAGTGTGATACGGTCAAAGTTCCTATGGAGAAGACAAACGCTAAAATTTGTACTATGACTCTCATACTATTAGTAAAGAAAATTTAATAAAAGACGGCCAGACTTCAACTACAAAACGATCTCCATTAAAACAACTTTTATTTACGTTTGTGAATTTAAACAGAGCATTTCTCCGTTGTCATTTCTCAAATTAAGTTTTATTATAAACTTTTTCCACGACTCCGGTGGCCACTTAAATAATTATTACAGCCCGTAGCCTTCAAATTGTCACGTCAGAGTAGTGTAATTTAGAAATTCAACTAACTATAACGAATTGCGGTCTCCGGAAGCTCAAATTGAAACATTGTGTCCTCAAAAAACAAAACAATACAGATTTGGCAACCAAATTGAAACCGACGCGCATTTTGAACAATTGTATTTAAACCAAAAGATTTTATGACCCATTCAAAGCTGTGCATCGTTTTTGAAAAAAAAAACTGTCAAAAGGTGTCGACAGACGCGAATTGAAAAAAGTCTTTTACTGGTTCCAATGTTCAAACGGGACAATATACCAATATAGACACAGCATAATTTAAAATGTCTGACAGCTCATTTTCAGTAATACATTTTTCAATATTTGTATGTAGTTTAGTATGAACATATTTTTGAATATTGATGGATATAATTTTAACTACTATAATACGTTTATCTGCCACTTTTCTGTAGAAGGAGAATATGTTTGTCTGACCATTTGCTACGTAACTTAACTTCCTCCACTGCCATTAATATTTGTGGTACTCTTGATCTGGTCTTCCCTTAAGATATTATATTAATTAACCAGACCTGACTTAGCTATTTGCAACAATAAGTTGCTTATTAAAACAAATAAAAAAAAAGTAACTCTATAGGTATTAAATGCATGACTGGCAAATGACATATATGGAACTATATTTTCATTTTAGAAAAATAATTAAGGTTCTGTACAAAATTGTAAAAGCCTATGCACTGTCAGTCAGTTTTACTGGTAAATACGAATTTCAACAAATAATTTATATATATATAATTAAAGCAGATGAAACCGCGTGGCGCCGTTAGTTCACGATGCTGCATCTATTATGTTCTATGACAAGCAAGATGCACCAAATGTGTTTCTTAAATAATAAACAAGTAGTGACATTGTAAATATTCCTGTCTCAGATCAGTCTGCCTTTGTTTTATTTTTGAGTCAGAATTCTAAGGAGAGGTTTAGCGGAATGAAATTATCATTGTGTGGACAGTTTCTTGAATTTCTTTAATAAATTCTTTAGAAATTATGGTGCGCAATAAAAAAGGGCCTCTCGCCACTTAAACAAAAGGATTCCACCGCAATTATAATATTGCCACCATAAATTTTATTAAACAATAGTTTGGCTAGTTCTGTTTTCTTGTGATAATAAATTTTGGTTCCTTGCACTTGTCAACACACGTTTTATGATAATAACTGTCATAAAAAAGTATTATATATTATGACAGAAAAGAACATAAAACGTTTATAAAATAAATAAATCTCGTGTCAGAATGTTCGTTCTCATTCTCCTCTGAAACGGTTCGAGCGATTCTTACAAAAATTTAAATGCTCATTCCTTAGGTCTGAAAATCAGCTACTATCTATTTTTGACCTCCCTAACTGTTAAGGTTATTTTTTAGGCAATTTTTCCGTCTCATCATCAAAGGTGTTATTAGCATTATCACCTGTCTTTGTTTCCGGGACCAGTCCCGAACATCCTGTATAAAGCAATAAGTTTTGAATTATATTCGTATTTATAACTACCTCAGTCGATATAAGACCATGACAAAAGTATAAATTATAATGCTTTGATAAGAACAATACAGCACCCCGATTCTGGACAGGACAAATCACATAATTCACCATTTATCTCTCTAACTTGACGTATCCTTTAAAAGTGTAATACTTATTTGTAAACTAAGACATATCAATGTTCCACGTTAAAGGCATTTTGAGATAATAAGAGCAAAATACTGCTTGTGAACTGATAACGTTAGGGTTGCCAACTTTAAAAATACACAAATATTCTATATGTTACTAGATGACCCGGCCACCCATCGCTGTGGCAAAGGTTTTTGTTATATTAAATTGTAATTAGTAAGCATTATTAGTATTAATAAAAAGTTTGTACT
>JAOSYY010000015.1:10916857-10927805 GCA_025727935.1 Hebomoia glaucippe
AAAATTTATTCGGATACGCAAATAACACGAATTGAATAATATTCAGTGAATAGACTATTGACTTTTATTTGTGCAATGAATAGTAAAAGTTTAAATAATAGATCAAAATTACACGTAGTTTGTGCGCTTTTAAGTCGGTGAAAGTGCGCAACGAATTATACACACACGTTTTTTAGTTTATAGAATTAACTAGCTGACCCCGCAAGCGTCGTTTTGCCATATAAAAATAGGGGTTGACTGTAGAGGGATGAAAATTCGGGGTTGTACGTATCATAAAAAAAATAGAAATTAAAATTGTTGTCTAAAAAATAAAAAAAAAATTAGGGTTGGACTACCTCTAACATTTAGGGGGATGAAAAATAGATGTTGGCCGATTCTCATAGATACCGGGTAAGCACATAAAATTTCATCAAAATCGGTCAAGCCGTTTCGGAGGAGTTCGATTACGCACCTCGTGACACGAGAATTTTATATATTAGATGAACGCTATTTTTAACCGACCTCAAAAAGGAAGCACTATGTAACTTTGAAGAAATTATGTTTCTGCTAGGTTCTCATACGTATGAATTCGGTGCCAAGCTAAAGTCTTAATTCAAACAAAAAACAATTGGTGTTTATTAAGTAATTGTTTTTCGTAGCGAAAATTATTGTATCTTGTTTAATTTCAATTTTAATCGAAGTAAATTATACTAGATATTAGAGAAGTCGTTATCAAATTAACATTACAGTTAGAACTTAATGATATTGAGATAGGTATTAGGAATAGTTTACACGTAATTTAATTAGCAATGCAATGCGTACGCAAATACGCTATTGTACTTGAGAAAATTAGTAATTTACATACAATTTATTAAACTAAACTAAACCTAAGAATGTTACATCATATTATCACTTAAATGAACTCATTTAAAACGATAAAACATTGCTATTTTAGTTAATTTTATAAAATATTTTGATTAATGGTTCCTTAAACTATAAATAACTTTAAGCTTACTTAACTTTTAGCTTTAAGCTTAAATAACTTTAAAATTATAAAACTGAAGAGTTTGTTTGAACGCACGATTCAGGAACCACTGGTCCGATTTGAAAAATTATTTCAGTCTTAGATAGTACATTTATCTAGGAAGGCTATAGGCTATATTATCAAAAAAAAATTAGGGATCCTTATTAAAAGTCCAATAATGTAACCGAGATATAAAAATCGAATGAACGCGAACGAAACCGCTGCTAGAAGCTAGTACAAGATAATTTTAGCTAAAATATTTTCAATAATAAATCGGTGGATGAAGATATTGTTTTTTTTATTACAGCTTTCAAATAAATTATCTTTTGGAAATATGATCTAAAAGAGAGATTTAGTATATTATAAAAACACCTATAAGTTAAATGTTTAATTTATTATTCAGCTGGGCTTTTTAACGAAGAACATATGTGTAAATTACTTCCGATTAAAAAATATATTTCATATTTGTTAGTATTTAAGAAAAGCTCAAAGCTCCGGTGATTGTATTTAGAACGTAGTTACACTCAGCGCCACGAAGGAGCTCAAACAAAAAATTATAAAACACAAACGTTTCAATTTATAATAGATAAAGAATATCAAATTAAAAATTACTACACACAGTTCACATGTCTGCAGCAGTTGATATTATTCAGATATCTGTTAAAGCAGATACGAATATTTACGACGCCAGCTCGAAGCATATACGCATATGCCACACAGGCTTCGCGTTAATTCGAATAGATGATGACTAGGGTTGTCACTCTTAACTTTAAATATAATACCTAACGTTTGGATTTGTGAATTTTAAACTTGACACAACGTAATATTTTAATATTTTTATTATTATTTACGAAATTTAATCAATACAAAGATATTTGATTTCAATATAGAGCAGAATAATTTTAATTAGTTTTTAAAGATTATTGTACTATTTAGACTAAGGTCTTTGTCGCTTTTGAAATACAACTGTAGGCACATATTAAACAAAAGAATAGTTACTGTGACATTGAATTTTGATTGTACAAAAGATTTGGTAGATTTTATCTTTCTAAGATATAAAAAGTTTGCAATATAACTTGTATTTGGCAATGGTTTAAACGTGTTCAGATTAACGATAATGGTCTTTTATTCTTTTAATTAATGCTATGGCCATAATTTTGTGTAATATTCAAATAACTATAAACTTTAGCAATAAAAATAATGTCAATATATATAAATTATACAACCTTTAGAACCATCTAAACTCGTGTATCAATGACTGGTATAATAATATAATAAATATATTTTGTCTATGTTCTAATTGGTGCATTCGTCGTTAACAAAAAACTTGTAAGCTAAAATATAAACGGTGTTGCCAGCCCTAACATTAAAATTCATGGTTGCTAACAAGTCCAGTCCATTGGCGATATTGATATAAATTGATTACGACTGGATGCGACATACATTAATAAGCTTCGACGCGAATACCTTATCTAGAACATTACAACTAATAACAGCATCGGTTTCAAATCGTTTCATAATGATTTATGAGTCCTATTATGATGTGAGAACTTTTTAGCCTATATAACTTAGTATCAGCTTTTAATAGCCTAATTGGGATAGATAATAAAAAATATAATGTCATTCTCGATTTAGAACGCTATAAGTGGAGATAGAAATAGTACTCGTAAGAATAAGTTTTTTTCTTTTTCATTTTTCATTATGTAAATATATAGTTTTTTAATTTTATTCCTATCACTCTAATGTTGTGTTTATCATTCTAATGTGTGTTTGTATGATAAGAGCGTCAATAATGTTAATAAAAGTGTTAAAAACCTGTATTTTTTTAGTCTGGATCGATTTTGTTCCGTCCCTTCATCAAAGTTAGTACTATCACGCATCTTCGTTTTCGGGAGCAGTCTCCAAACACTCTGTATATCAAATCAAGATTTCCTCTTCTAACTACTGTACTCTGAATACCTCCTACTCCACGCCAAACATTAATTACCAGACACTGCATACAAAATTACATAGAAATAGACACGCAATAAGGTGTTCAAACTTATTACTCACACATGGCGAGTCACTTTCACAATCCGTCTAGGGCAAGGTCAGACGGTGTTGCCCGCGCTCATCAATTTTATGTAAATAATCTCCCGGTATTCGCGCTACACAATAAACTATGGCAACTTGATGGATTGTCGTATTATCTCGCCTTCATTTTAATGCACAATAGAAAGTTGGATTGCGTGGATGCGGTTTCTATTGTTGAACTGTTTAATAATAAAGATATTCAAACAATTCGTGCTACTGATGTTGGTCGCGTCAATTTTGAAGGGCTTTTTGGTACAGTTTAAGGGTGTAATTTTCAACTCAGAGGGTAACTACACGGTTTGTGTCCCACAGCGAGCAGTTAAAAAAGCTTTATCAGATTCTGTTAGTAAATATACGTGTTACTTATAGAAATTGCGTAAGATTATATTAGAATTTGAGTTAATGTGACCACAGAGTGGAAATTTGGATGTTGTAACTACTAAGTTACTATCGAAAAGATTTGAACTGAACTTGCCCTTCAGCTCAACTGGTCACGTTTTAAATTCACAAACTATTATCTAACAATACGCCAAGCAATTATCTGGCAAGGTTATTGATAATCAATAATGTCTAATAAACATGATCAATCAGTCAGTGACCTCGATTTGTTCCAATCAAATCGAGCACAAATTTGACTTGTGTCGTACGATGATTGGTTGCAACATTGCCCATAGCTAATTGGCTGAATGAATTTTGCTCGCGTGCCAGTGTGGTTTACTTCAAGCTCATTTGATGCGTGGATGTGACTGGATTCTCATTACAAATGATGAAAAACTCATCATCTTTTTGTCGTACCTACTACGTTTATCTTTGGCTATTTACCTAAGTCGTGAAGTGCTATGCGCGTTTCGATTTCGGTCAATGAATTTTCGAATACTCGAAATAAAAATTAAAATAAGGCGTTTAGGTTGGCAACACGTCTTCTAGATCTGCTGATCTTACAGGTGGCCATGGGCGACAGAAATCGCCTTATATAAATGAACTGTATGCTTGTTGGCCTTCATATCGAATAAAAGAAAATCTACAAAATTAAAATTGTTTTATTGTTGTAAAAAATGATTTGTTCCGTACTCGGTTAATCGTTTTTCTCACCTTTTTCCAATAAGCATATTTCACACAAGTGGTCTTTGTTACAAATTAGGTTTTTGCTTACCTAACATTAAACGACAGAACTATTTATTTTAATTCAATCAATTTTAACTTTTTGTGGGCCATTTGCTTAACCTCTATTTGATTAACTATCGCTCAATTAAGTTTTTCATAAGATTAATTTAAACTAAAATTTGTACAGGAATTTTTTTTTGCAATCAAGGAAATAATCAGAATTTAACCACTGATAGATTTTTGTAATTTCTTGTACTCAGTACGTATTGTACTCATTTCCTTGCAGATTACATGTGAATTTCCAGTACAATCAAAACTTCCAAAGCGTACCCAATGATATCACACACCCAATAAGTCAGGAGTAAATCGTCCATGAGAGAGCTATCCATACATCTTCGTAGCTCTTCGTGCTGTTGAATAGATAGTGTGATTGCAACCAACACTTGGCTCTTTGTTTCGAGCACACGTCGTGGGCCCATCGATCACTGCTGAGCCTGCGCACCAATTTGTTAGTTTACAATTTATTCTTGTACACCCATGTCGCGGACGGAATGCCGGCAAAAAGATGCCCCGACATCGAAGTATGTCTATGTTATGTCAACGATTTTGTTCAATCTAATAGCTACATTTGTTTCATTCGTGACTCACTGTGCCGAATGTTAGCTAAACTTTTCTATAGAAAATTGAGTCCTCGAAAATTCTTGAGTGTTTTAAATTTTGACACATTGTGATACTTTCAAAACTATCTCTAAATTATTGTACCCTTATTTACTAGTTAAAAGCGTGAAATTAATTAAATCATTTGTTGTAAAAATTACGACTTCCTACTATACATTTTGTAGTATTACAGTAAATATTAATAGCGGGAACATTAATCCAATTGGAACTTGACATTTTTTTCATCGTTATAACACCAATTTTGATACTTCATTCAAGTATCAAAATTGAATAGTAGTAAAAAAATTATCCAAACACAGTATGCCACTAATGAGCTCCGTACATCTCTTGTAAGCTCTGCATTGGTAATTTATTAACAACTTTGTCGCTACTAACTGATTAAAGCACAGCCTCCTTCCGTGGGCGATCTAATTACCGACAAACCGAGAACAATAATATGTAATATGAATATTTATGAGTCTCATGTAACAATGCAACCGTGAATTTGATATACTTTAAATGTTTATCTTGAACGAAAATTGACTTTGCGCAATGAATAATTTATTGTGAGCAACCCGCACTGACGTTAACCATATTTTAATATGAATCCATCTACCATATTGTATGCAAAATGCCATTGAATGCAGTGCAAGGCGGGATCATTATTCGAATATACGTAGCGATATTCATCACGCTGGGCTTCGTTGTGGAATTTTAAACAAATCATCTTTAGCTCTGAAGAGCGGTTCGGGATCGCGGAATCGATTTTAATAAACGTTTTAGTTTTTTCGTATTCGATTTTTGTTGCCTTATAAGGTTGCGTATGCCGGTCAAGTATTGTAATGCATTGGCGGGGGACCAATAGAGAAACAATGCAGCGAAGTACGGTCACTATTAACTATTGACTGGATATAAATTATTCAAATATGCTTACATAGTTGCTGAGGTTCAGGTCCTATACGTTCTTCAAAGTCCTGAGCTCTGTTATTTGGGAACTACTGTCTTTAAATGTTTAATTTTTTTGTACCTTCAGGCCATAAATAGTATATCATCTTTTACGTTGTAGGTCAGTGGAGGACTTTTAGTATTGGCTGGCCTAGGCCCCAGGCCATATAGTATAATGTGCACGAGCCTTAAGAATATTTACGTACTTTGACTTATTTACTGTTATCAACAGTGAGTTTTTTATCACTTGCCCTGGTTGCTCTAGGCCGGTCCTTCTGGGCCTTTGGGCAAATCCGCCACTGTTGTAAATGATTGGATTTAGTATTTAGTAATTCTAAACTTTATAATGAAATCCTATCCACTTTCATAACATGCTCGAGTTAAAAGAACTTTTCTATTGGATGAATGTGTTGTACCAACTTTGTACAAAATCTGTGTCCATAGAAATCGTACATCAACAAATACAGTTACGGAATATATGACAAAATCTCATTTTGTTTACAACTATGAATCGAAATTAGACATCATTAGCGTAATGGTTGCCCCAGATACAGCTGTTACAATAAATTTCTTAATTGCCTCGCGCGAACCAGATTCTCAGACGATGAAGCAAAACTGAACTTTAAAGCGATTCAATTGTTTTAACACCTTGAGACAACTCTGACATTTGACAATTTAAATATAGTCTTTATTTGAGAATGTCACAAGAAATGTCATGCACATAATTACAACAGTTCTGAGGCACTTCATAATGCTTTAAAGATTAGAATAACTAATAGATCACCAAAATCCATAGCGTTGTTTTTTTAACTGTTTCCATGGACAATAAGATGTTATATGCTGGACATTAAATGTTTCATTTAGCCTTCAAAAACTCTTTTTGATGTCCGACAACTACTTTTTTCGTCCAACCGTGGTCTTTCTATTATGAATATGTGCCATGAATTGTTTCGAATTTTCACGTAAACAAATGAATCGTGCGAACTCTACTCATATATAAATACATAACAATTAACTGTAATGTTAAAATTAAAGGCTGTACGTTACAATGTCACCATTTACAAATAGAATAATGAAGCTAGGTATTTTCGGCTCCATTCTGTTTTTAACCGCGCTGCACTTAACTGTACCGACATAAAGCGCGTTGTATCATAATAAAATTTGAAATAAAATTAAAACTAGTTCAAAAACACTTGGAATGACGTCGTGATGCTGAGAATCGCCTACTTACTTTACGATCTTCTCAATATCGATAATACTATCCCATCGATTAACTTCTCTTACATTAAAACCATTCTCTAATCTTACTAAATCAGCATTCCAAACGGTTTGACAAAAACAAACCGTAATATTTTATACATTCCTGGCTAATGCGATTAGAAATGGACACGAAAATAAGAGAAAGCTTCCCAATTCATTAAGAAAATGTATCGTCTTCTGAAAGCAAGTAAACAGAAATGCTCACTTTGTTTTTAGTTAACCAGATTATGGGATATAGCTATGAACAGACTGGTGACAAATAAATGTAAAAATATTTTAAACTTATGTATAGTTAAGAAGTTTTTGAAGCAGCCGTATAAAATGCTTTTTCAAAATATCATATTATATTATACATGTAAGCTTTGGATTTATTGACTCACGTACCTTTTAAATACGTATTTGGTAAAAAGATAACAAAAATGTGTTACTGAAAGTAATTATTACACCCTGATTAACATTATTGGACTTTTGGTAAGGATACATATTTTTTTAAAATATAATATAGCTTATACGTTTCCTCGATAAATGTACTATCCAACATTGAAAGAATTTTTCAAATCAGACCAGCGGTTCCTGAGATTAGCGCGTTCAAACAAACAAACTTCAGCTGTATAAAATTAAGTAACTTAAGTATTATTTATAAACTGAAAGTACTGTTAAAGTTATCGAATAGTTTTTATATGTTCTGAGTCGACGTATTAATAAGAAGTGCTAGTGGGTAGTTAGTATTTTAGATAGGTAGATTGTTACAAAAGCCTTTAGTACGGGTTAGGTCAGAAATAAAATTTAAATCGCATTTTATGTCAAACACGTCGTTGTACTCACAAATATTTTTGCGCTCACGTATCACTCTAATACAAACGGTGATTGATGTATGGCCAGTGACAAGACAACGAGCAAACCTGGTGTTGTGTAACTAGGAATGTTCCCTGCTTTTGTTGAAGTTGAAATTTTTGGCTAAAGACGATTTATATATACTATAGAATACAATAATATACAAAATCTACGATGTTGCAAGACTTATATACAAAACGTTTATTTTTTATAATTCAATGTGCTCTATTATATAAATATTTTTGTTAAAAAATGTCCTAACTGGCGCTAATTTCTATTATAATAGGATACAATACGTCATAGGTATTATGGCAAAACTATGATGATAGTAACTTATATCATGATCAACTTAATCACTCAAAATAACTGTGTGTTAACACAAAAACTGTGACGTCATAAGAATTATCTTTGAAAGCGGCCAATCAAGTAAGCTAGTTAACTGATCAAACAAAAAGGCTACTCAATCAAGACGAAAGAAGAGGTGTTCAACCATCAATCATCGCGATCCACGATGTGTATAAGATACAATACTAGTTAGGTTACATACTAAGTAACAGCGACTAGATACTACCTAGTATTTAAATAATAGTATTCTTTCGGAAATGGATTAGATGATTACATTTACACTTCAGTAAGTAATTTAAAAAGAAATATGGATGAATTGAGAACGTTCTCCTTTCTTTTTTGAAGTCAGTTAACACTATTGTATTTGACTATAATTCTTAATGAGTGCTTTCAGATAAATTTTGTTTTGATCGTCATTATATCGTAGTTGCCGTATAGGACTAATAATAAAATCAGTTAATGCGTTTAATACATCATAAGTCTTACGTGAATAATTAATTCAACAGATATCACAATTAAGTTCCATATCCGATGTTATTTTATAATAGTATTATGTACGTTATAACAGGATACTTGTTACTATTATCTGTGACGGCGAATACAGCACATCCCTAATAGTTGGAGCAAAGCCAAAATTGTAATAAAGTATTTCTCGTTAAATCTTTGATGGCACTCCTTCTATTAACCTGTTCACTGCTTGTAAATTTTATTAATATGTATTTTTGAGAAATAGCATAACAGCTGCGGTAAGATATTTTTTATGATATAATCTGGCAACTTTTTCCTACTCGCCTGATGTGATTTTTATGTCTATGTTGGATGTATTTTTGTATTCAAAATATAAATTGTAAAAAACTGATTCACATAGCTGAGTGTTATTTACTTTGACGTCACGAATTCTAGGCAACGCAGAAAATTATTTTCCTGAATAGTTTTCCGAAAGTCATTTATGAAAATACATCCCATGTGGTCAGGGGATGTCTAATTAAAAATATACATAATGTAATTATATATAAGTATTTAAAAATATTAATAACTAACCGTCCTACGCGGTTTCTCCCGCATTGGTTTCATTTGTACATAAATATCTAAAAAAAATGCAACTTAAGTTACTCCATATTACATCAGCTATCATCCAGTGAAAGTCTCGTCAAATTGATCCAGCCATTTCAGAGCTTAGCCGGTAGAACAGACATAAAAAAATGTATTTTCTTGTGTAGGTACCGTGTACAGATCGGAAAAGCGGTTATTTTAATGTTACGAAGAGACATTCCAATTTTGTTTATTTGTAATAGATTCAAAAATATACCTTGTAATGAATACGTAATTATCTACCTACTGAATAAATTCTCTTATAAAATATATAACAAAAGAATATTACGTGTGCTATATAGGAGTGCATTACTAACACAGTTCTATTATTTTAACATTAAAACCTACATTAGCACAATGGGTAAATTTCGCTGAGGAATAAAAGGAAAAAACACTGCCAACCCTTAAATGAGTTGGGGAAAAAATGCTCGGTATATTTACAATGCCATCTCAGCACTGTAAAGTTTATTATGTATAATAAAAATATAAAAGTAATTTATATAGTATCATTCGCTTTGCATACGAAGTGAATGTGAACGGTTAAGTCAGAGGTGGCGAACCTAGACTAACGTTCAATTGGACGATTTCAAATCTATGAGCACTTAGATAACTTATTCAATTTTTTTTTGTCAATTGTTTACCGTCTTTGGCTTACAGACTTAATTATTGAAACTTAACTTAAGAATGATATATATACACGCACACACACACACACACACACACACATATATGTGTGTGTGTGTGTGTGTGCGTGTACAGGCCGATTTTGGACTGGTCGTATTTTTAAAAAAAGTTTTAAATTTTTTTCCGTCCCATCATCAAAGGTGTCATAACTGCTATCACCTGTTTTCGTTTTCAGGAGCAGTCCTCAAACGTTCTGTATAACATCTTTAACTCTCACCCAAACTCAAAAACTTTCTCGTTTATAATATTAGTGAGGACGTAAAGACGATGGTTTGACACATAATTTACTAACAAGATATATCTTACAGCGTATATTAATTTTAGTGACTGTTTTATCTATACTATTTAATATAATAAACCTGAAGAGTTTGTTTGTTTGAACTAGTTAATCTCAGAAACCAGTGATCCGAAATAAAATCTCTCAAAGTTATATAGTACATTATATTATATTTAAAAAAAAATTAGGGATCCTCGCTAAAAGTCCAATAATGTAACCCAAGATGTAAAAATCGAAATGAACGAAGCCGCTGGCAGAAGTTAGTTATTAGGAAAATTTTTAATTAATCTTACAACTTCACACGTAATTGTACGATAATATACACTATTTCTATCGAAAAGTGTGTCGATACACACCATTAACGATTCGGTAAAGAATACTTTCTCAGGTAGGTACCAGAGTTTAACTAGAAAGTTGGGAGAACTTAGAATCCCATACATTTTTAGATAATTACTCCGATTAACTGAGGCTCTTAATTACAATTACGAAGCCATCTTGAGACCACTTATAAACCAATTTGTGAATATTCAAACGTTATTTGAATGAAAATTAAGTTTTCTTGAATTGGAAACTCATAGTTAACATATTATCACTTCATTTTTTTATGCGATAGGAAGGCAAACGAGCATACAGTTCACTTATATTAAGCGATTTCTGTCGCCCATGGACAGCTC
>JAOSYY010000015.1:10968303-10979554 GCA_025727935.1 Hebomoia glaucippe
AAAAAGATGGCGCGTAACGGAAAAATGTTACACTAAATTTTTTTCCAACCCCGATAAAGAAGTTTCACTTCAATAAATAACAAAACCTCGGTACATTGCTTCGTTCACGCAAAAATACGCTTCCTTATACGATTTATTTATCAAAATAATAGACAACGTGAAAATGACACTGGCCCAGTCCATAGCGGATTGCATAAGTTTATATCGCGTATTGGCCAGCCTCATTCCGATGCCCGATACGGTTTGACAATGCATATGCAAATTATACGCCGGCAAAGTGCATTACCGAACGGAAAGTTTAATGGGATTCGCTACCTCAACTTCCGCGATCCCGGCAACAATTATTTTGGTATCTCTCTACTATGTTGCTGATAAATATTTATGGTTATTGTAAAGCTTTGTGTATTCTTTGTATGGAACTTGTGCAGTTTGTCGGATTCAGCGGTGCGCGGTCGTAATGTTCTATTTTCGAACGCATTTTTGTTTTTATGAGCTTGACTAGCGTGAGCTGCTCTTAAACGAATCACTCAGTCTAAGAACTTTGTTAATATTAATAGTGACGCGCCGATTTACTAACATTGATTTTGTGAAAAAGCCTTAAGTACTTCATAACTTTGTCTATCTGCAAAAATCTCGTCTGAATACATCTCCGTTTCGAAGATAAACTAGAACAAATATATACTTTCAAACGAATTTATCAATCTATTATTTTGTTTCTCAAGATTGATTATTTGTCTAGTCTAATATTATAAAGAGGAAAGATTTGATTGATTTTTTGTTTGTTTGTTTGCGTTAAATGAGCTCCGAAACTACTAGACCGATTTGAAAAATTTATTCTATGTTGGGAAGCTACACTATCTCCGGTTAATATAAGCTAAATTAAATTAAATAAAAATTAGAGATCCTTACTAAAAGTCACAAAAAAATTGAAATGAACGCTAGCGAAGCCGCTGGAAAAAGTTCGTTTTCTATACGAAAAGGCAGTGTATCATGAGAAATTATTAATTTCGCTGTTTTCAAAGTAACGATAAGAATATTTGATTTAATATTGATTATCATAGAAAAATTAAGTTCTAAAAGTTATACTTATTAAATTCAGTTGAAATGCCTAACTCTGTAACAAAGTTTAAAAAAGAGAAATTATGTTAATGAAATATTTTCCAAACAAAGTGTATAATCTCACTGATCCAATATCATGAAATTAAGTTTTTAATTAATTTTCTTTTGGAATTCACGGCAGTTTGATTTTCTTCCTGCCCGAGGCTACTATCCCGGCTCAATATTAAGTTCCTCCGAGTTTATGTACCCCGGATATTAATTCGATATTTTGGTATTTAACGGAAATATCATTTTAATAGCTATTACATTTTTATTAATAATATAAGAATGTTCAACGTACACACAGAAATACCTAAATAATTTCTTTAATATTAATAATTTTAAATTTAATCTTTTAATAAAGATAACATTGTTCGGTTTTATTGCAAAATTACCTGTAAAAAAAAGTTTGTCGTGTCTGTCTGTAAGTTAGCTTATGGCATCGCAACAACTCAACGAATGGATCGATTTTGATGCAATTCTTTTGTTAGAAAACTGCAGAGTTCCGTCTATTTAAACTGTTTACGAAGAACTATTCGGGTATGTATTGATTTGTCTCTAGAGATTATATAACATTTTTATTATTATCAGTTCTTGCATAGAACGTCGATCGTTAAAAATGACGATTCCCATTAAGCATTTCTAAAATAGAAGAGTAATTCAGTTTCATTTGAAAGACCGGCGCAACGTACAAGTTTCCCTCAATTAAAATGCAATACAAAAGTATTAAAAACTTCGTGAAGGGGACGCAGAAAATGTTTTTCCAATCGCACTCCGCCGTCTCAGTCAGAGCTGTTCCGAATGCTAAATGAACTGTACTACATACTTACTGTTAATAGCCTCAGACTTATTTCTAAATATCTTCATTCGTGAATTTAAATTTTCCTCTAGGATTTTCTTGCTTTTAAAACGTTATCTCTAAAAACTTGTTCTATTTTATATCCTGTTGTAATGGCCAATACTTTATCTAGTATAAGCTTCTGGGAACATCGAAATATGAAAATTAAAAAAAATACCACCGTTCATACATTGAAAAAAGTCGTTACGTGCTTTCAGTCTATAAATTTTCGAATACTCGAAATAAAAATAAGGCTTTAAAGTTAGTAACGCGTCTTCTCGATCTTCTGACGTTGGAGGTGTCCATGGGCGACACAAATCGCTTAATATAATAGGCCGAAATGAGTCGTGTAATGGTATATTTTAAAATATATTGCTATTCAAGTGGTTTTTATAGTCTGTAGACTTCATAAATGGTACATACATATAGTTAACAAAAATTTATGTTATGAAAATAATGTCGCAAAAGACAATCTGATGAAAAAAGAGCTTCTACTAAGAAGTGACTCGAGCCGCAATCTATGCTTGTAATTTGTTAAAATGTCACATTTGAATGAAGAAATTGTAGGTTCAAGATTTCGGCAGTCCGAGCCGAGGCCGATGCCCCCCGCGGCGCACCCTCGGTCTGGCCGCAGTCACATGGCGAGCGCTCTCGCGCTCGCCCAAAACCTCCGGTTAGTTTTAATAGCCACCTGGCTAAAAACGAGACGTCACCCCAAAAAAAAAAAAAAAAAATTCAAGATTCAGCAGCGCTTTGGATTTGGCATTGATATTACAGGAAGGATAATAAATTAGTGAGAACGACATACTGGATTGAAGACTTAGTGTGTAGAGAGACTCGGAGATTATGTAGAAAAATCAATTATTAAGTTATGAATAGCCATTATATTCTATTTCATTCTCACTACTTTATGATCCCTACTCGTATAATTGTTATAAAATCCTGAAACGCCACATTAAATGTACAAAATAGTGTTTAAAAGATAACATAATTAAGATTTTATACTAGCACTATAAAAACTTTTAAAGAATACTTAAAACTTATCTAGAATGTTCTCGAAGAGCGAACAAAACGAAGTATTTAGATTCAATCGAGGCACAATTTGTTATGGAATTTATCGCTAAGTATTTGAACTTTGACTATTATGCTGAAACAAGACGAGGAAAGAGTACTTTGCACGCCATAATGAAGGCGAAATAAAAATTTGCAACTGCGTCATAAAATTGAGAAAGAATTACACGAACTCTGATACAAACTTATAAATGAAAATTATACGGACGTTGAGGATATTAAATTCTTTTTCAAACTACTTTCTAGCTGTCTCCAATTTCATCAACCAATTTTCGACTTAACTACGATATTAAAGTTAACGCCGGTTCTAAAGTATTTTTAACTAAATAATACATATGTATAGAGTCCTATTTGAAATTGAGTTTCACTTATAAATATATAAATGACTAGTAGATGTAGTTGATGAACTTTTTTTAAAAGTACGTTTAGTTGATTATATTTTTAAATTTATATTCTATCAAGATTTTTGCAAGTACGCGACTTACGATCTTTAAACCATACTGTCCCTTCTACTATCCTATTTATACTTAGTAAAAACTAATATCCTAATTTAACTTTTAATCTATACTTACATTATAAAGCTGTTTGTTGATTTGAACCCGCTAATCTAAGGAATCGCTGGTCCGATTTGAAAAATTCTTTCAGCGTTGTATACTACATTTATCAAGGAAGGCTATATTATATTTTCAAAAAAATTAGGGATGCTTGTCCAATAACGTAATCTGAGGTGTAAAAATCGACGTGAACGCGATTAAAACTGCTAGCAGAAGCGAAAAAACTTTATTAAGTGCTTAAACATCTTATCCCATCAGAAGGACCAAAAACAAAAATAGCGTTGCCACGCCTTATTCATTACGAAAATAAACTCACTATTATGCTAATTCTGTATCACAAAGGCGGTATTGTAGACACTACAAAATATTTGAATAAATATTTACAGTAAACAGGGGAAAACATTAACGTTGGCTTAAATTTTAAAAACGTCTAATATACTGTTATATATGGGCTCTTAAGCCCGTCTTGAGATATCATTAGGGCATTCGCGTGCTCTCGGGCCAGATTAAGACTTGCACTGTACTTAGTTAAGCGACAATGCAGCGTTCTGTTAAATTTGAATATAGTAATATTAGTCTCGAGGGACGTATTGGTACGTGCATGGCGGGCGAAAGAGAAAATGTAAAAAATAAACTATGATCTTAACGATCTTTAAAATGATCACTGCAGACGTTTAAAATTGTTTTCATTTAGATAAAACTTGTATATTTTCTTCATTTATACTGAAAGTTATCCGATACCGAATTATTGTTAAAATATAGAAAACGTGACGTGTACCGGCTTTAGTCTATAAATATTCGAATGCTCGAAATAAATATCTCGAGGATGCTTCATTATGTAATTAATTCTGTCTTATTTTATGCAATCGAGCAAACGAGTAGACAGCTTAACTTATGGAAATGGAACTTATGGAAGTGTTTAACACCGACGATTCACAGTCTAGGTGTCTAAGCAGGCTTTTGAGGCTGTTACTTGAAGGACAGAGGCCTTAGGCTTAACCAAAACAATATATACGCTGAATATTCAGAAGTTTTGTATAAATAGAAATTTTTGAATTTAACATTTGTTCAACTTGATTGTATAATCGTTAATACATTAAATTTGTGCCGGTGGTTAAATTAACACGGCATTTGTAAACGTAAATCCAGAGCATTCAAGACGCACAATCTCTTAGTACTAATCTAGGCAAACGCCTCTGTTTGTCTTGCCTAGAAATGTCTGGGCTGCGTCGAGCGTAATCCGCTTGCTCTGAGCTATTAAAACACATTTAACTATTGAAGTAAGGCGAGCTTACATTATAGTATTGCTTTTCTAGCTGTAATGACGTTCAAGACTATATTTACCCATGTCTTTGCTTGCATTCATTTTGATTTTATTCTACTCAAGTTATCGATCGATACAGAAATCATTATCCTAACTATTTTATGTTCTTTTCTCATATCAACCCTCTTTTAAGAGTATTGTAAAGTACATACATATAAAAAATTATTTTCAACAATGTTTAAGCAAATTTTGAATCAGATCGGACGACAATAAAAAATTAAACACAAAATGTATCCCTACTTGATCCTATCCCCTAAAACAAGTAACCTGTATTCGCCTCCATGGTCCTATCTCTACCAAAATTCACTATAATCTACACTATTTTAGGCGTAAAATAATAACAAAAAAACGAACTAATTTTCGCACATATCACTGAACATGTTAATAATGTTTTAAGATAAGGCGTTTTAAAACATGATTCACGCTTAGTGACGTCATAGATAAGTGATTTCCATTAATAAGGTTCTATAATAACAAACTGCCCGAGTTGACATTACGGTACAGATAATTCATAGTGTCATCACAAATTGGGCCAACGTGGCCCACACTTGTTTACAGCACACAATATTTTAATAATGAACTCTCAAAGCGAAGGAAAATACATTAAAATTTCCTTGCAGCTCAAAATTAGAAGTTAAAGGAGCCGTTCTAAATCCACGGTATTTGAACAGCTTGGCAGCAAATACTGGAGTTATTTCGAAGTGAATAGAGAATGCTCCATTTGTTAGAGTTTCCAAAGGATCAAGACTAAGCATGATTAAGATTTTATTGTGTAACATAATACTGTAGGTGCAAGCTTCACACAATGGGCGCTACGGAACCCACGACACGGTACAATGACGTCTGGCTAATTTATAAGTAAGAACTGCCATGGTACGTGAAGGAAATTGAGAGTTTAAGTTTTAAACTGATGTGGATGCCTGTTAATTTTCTAGTTTACTTCTAAGGAACGTAATTCGCGAACGGTATGACGTTTTTTGTTATTTCTAACTAGCAGTGTTCTGTTTTATCCTTATTGTTAAAGTCAATGATTATAAATTGAAGTAGCTTGTTATGTAGCAATGAAAATTTGTCTGGCCGTTTCGGAGATCAACCGGAACCAACAAGACGCATGAATGTTTGTAGCTTTTGTCGTTATTTTCGATGTCGATGAAAAGCTATTATTTTCATATAACAGACAATTTCATAAAAAGTCTATACTAATAATATAAAGCTGAGGAGTTTGTTTGTTTGAACGCGTTAATCTCAGGAACGGCTGGTCCGATTTGAAAAATTCTTTCAGTGTTTGATAGTAAAGATTACGATGAAGGCTATATACTGTATTGTATTTCAATAAAAATATAGGGATACTTATTAAAAGTTCAATAATGTAATCGAAATGAACGCGAACGAAGGCGTTCACAGAAGCTAGTTCCTTAGAAACATTAACATGAATTTTCGTTCTAGCATTTTGTGTTTTAATGTCATATTAAAATCAAAGAATTTTAATATAACAACAGCTTTTTACGTTCGTAAAACTGTATATTAATACCTACAATGCTACCACGAACAAAGTTAACTCCGGTCGTATATAATCCACTTTATATTTAAAAGGATGAATATTATTACAGTATCAAATGCGAGATGCAATCCAGCGAGTCCGTTCAATCCGGCGCAGCTTAGCGGATATCGAATTGCAAATGGCTGTGGAAAGCGTAGTATTTAGCGCCACGCCAACTGTGGACTTCTGCAATTGGTTAGCGTATCTGTGCGGGTTTAATAAAGCGAATTTATATACCTATATATAGATAATAAAATCATTGTGTCCGTTTGTAATATCGAAATTATCTCTAGATCATTTGAAAGTACGGTATTTATAACGTAAAATACGATGTATAGAATCTTTGTCTGTCTGTTTGTTTGATCGGGATCTTGAAAACGGCTGGATAGCTGCTGCTATATCGTATAACGTCTACTTTATTTCAGAACTAGCATCTGCCAGCGGATTCTCTCGCGTTCAATTCAATATTTACACTTTGGGTTAAATTATTGGACTTTTAGTAAGGATCCCTAATTATTTCGAAAATGTAATATTATTGTCTATAGTTTTATAAACATACTATCAAGTACTGAGAGAATTGTTCAAATTGAACCACCGGTTCCTGAGATTAGCTCGTTCAAACAAACAAACAAATTAATAAACTGTTCAGCTTTATAATATTAGTATAGATTATAACCCAAAATTGATGTATATATATAATGGACTTGCGTAAAAACGAGGGGCAAAGTTAGTTGTATTTTGTTTCTTACTAACAATTACCTAATTATTCGCATATAACTAGGAAGATTTTTTAACTTATACCAACCACGTTTTTTTAAGTACATATTTCCGTTAGTATCTTTTTTAAACGTTACGCGTTTTTTTTTCATAAGTAAAAGTATATTTTTTAAAATTATTTAAATTTTATAATTACTTTTCGATGTTATCCTTTTAAGATCGGGTTATAAATATCGATTAAAAAAATTTAGCAATTATTTTTTCTGTTGAAAATCGCGTTAATAGATCCGCACCTTAATAATGCTTCCAATCAAGCGAGTCCATGCGGCAGTGCCCCGTGTCGCAACCACATCGCCAAGTTCTATTGGTCTGGTTTAGAATATCAACAATACTTAAAGTGCGGCTTCCAACGTCGAGAATTTCCTAGACGAGCTTTCGAAATAGGAGCTTTCAATGCACCCTGGACACCTGATAGGACACGTGCTAATGGATTACGTTCTACGCAGTGATATATTTTTGTCTCGGCATTCCTTAGTTTGTTCCTTGAGAGACTGCGTGAGGAATAAAATGGTTTGTCCCCAGTCCGACTGGGGCATGGGGCATGGGGCATGGGGCAGACATTATTATTTCTAAAGTTTGCATTGTAACCCTTCGGATTAAAACTGTCTAAATCATACTTAAGAAGTCTCACATGTCAAACGAACACCATTAAATCATATTCGATTCAACCGTTTAGGCGATACGACACAAGAGAATGACAAACAGCTACACATTATAAGTTAGTACAAACACTTTTTTGGTTTTTCATGGTACGATATGCTTAAAAATCGTGTAATTAGGTATTTAAGTGCAAAAGGAAAGGTGTTTTGAAACCTCAAGCTAATATCAAGTATAATCGTAGTTCTTAAAGTCATAAGTAAAGTAATCTTATCTTGCAGTTCAATCGTTTCAGGACGTATTTCATAAATTGATATTAATTTAATATTTGAAATCTTCAGTAGTGCATTAAGGAATTAAATTTGATATTGATAATTTCGTTTCGTGGTTAGAAATATCCAATGGAATCTAGGTTATATTTTTAGTGTACGATTTTACGCGCTATATACTTCTAGGACTTATTATAGGTCACCGAGATTAATCTATACAGACAAACAAACACGTACATGGTACACGAGAGAACATTTTTACAATTTTTGTTTATCCATTTGTTCCGGCTGATCTCTGAAACGGCTGGACCGATTTTGACGGGACTTTAATTATTTTTAAATAATAAATAATAGGTATACAATGAGGATGAAATCGCGGATAGACCTAGGCACCCAATGTAATACTTAGTGTCTTCTAATTTGATAAGTTTATTGGTGTAGTATGAATTATCGAATGCTCGAATCATACAAAATTAGCTCGACAGATAATATTACGTACACAGTGTATATTAATTCAGCGGTTTTATGAAACGGGCCACTAGTTGTTTGCGAAGAAAACACACCGGACTAGAAGGCAATTGCAGCTGAAGTAATTGTTAGCAACTTCAACTATTACGAGAACTGCAGTCGTTCGTGAAAGCCACTGTTAAAATAATATCTAACGCTGATGAGAATTGGCCGCAGAATGGCGGAGCGTCAAAGTTTGAACTGCTAAAATATATTATTACTTTTTGTTTTTATTCTAGCTAAGGTGCCGACTGGGGTATGATAATATTTATCATTACTTTTCATGTGATAAAAAGGCAAACGAGCATACAATTCATTTATTTTAAGCTATTTCTATCACCCATGGACACTTTTAAGATCAGTAGGTCTGAAGACGCGTTGCCCACCTTAAAGCCATTTTTATTTTTATTTCGAGTATTCCGAAATTCATAGACTGAAATCGAAACGCCTATTGCACTTCACGACTTTTCCATCTATGAACGGTGGTACGCGACCCGGACGGAACTTATAATTTATTAGAAGTTCCTCCCACCACATTTGTGTTTTTACGATTATCTATGTCATTTTTTTGTCTATATACAAATGTGTTTCACAAGAACTTAAAATCACAAAAAGGTTTGTTTCTAACATTTTCCGAACTAAACTGAAAAATCGATTTTAATGAATTCAGATATAGAAATAGGAGGCTCTATTGTTTGTTATAAGCTATTTTTGCAGAAATTATATTTTAACTGGAATCTTAGAGAATTAATTTAATCAACAATTTATAATCTTGAGCGCAAAGTGTACGAACTTGAAAACAGCATTGCATTATACAGGGTGTTTGAAGACTACTCCCGAAGACGAAAACGGGTGATACTAGTTATGACACCTTTGATAATGGGACGTAAAAAAAATCGTTTCATTGCTGGTTTTTTTTTTCAGTATTTTTTATGAAATTATCATTTCATTTAGCTCTATAACATCATGAAGCGTAAATAACTCTAAAAAAACGTTTTAAAAATGTGACTTTTTTACAGTCAGGATCGAATCTTTCCGACCCATCATCAAAGGTGTCATAACTACTATCACCCGTTTTCGCCGTCGGGAGTATTCATCAAACACCCTGTATATCTATCAGTACAAAAGCTTAAAGAATTCAAGCATTTTTGGGTTCCGTAGTATATAACCCTTAATAGTTGTACCAAAACTATATTATATACACTAATAAGGAGTAATGCCATTAAGATTAACATCAGAAATCTTTGATCACAAGCAAATCCTAGCCATCCCTTAACGCCACAGGCACAGACTTCCCCCTGTTGTGTTTTATAAAATGCTTTCATTTGGCAGATCCTGCCCAAGGGCGTTCTTAGCCAACTCGACCCGGCCACTTAACCGCATACAAATCTTTGTTTTCAAACCAATTTCATTATAGACCTTGGTGAAAATTAACTACCATACGTATATTAAAAGTTACTATTCATATTTTGAAAGAGCGCACTTCAATGGGATACGCGTCCATCTTTTGTAAGGTTCGCCATTATCTTTATGCAAAACTACCCGCAACATGTTTTCATACGCTTTTGCACATTGTGTAGGTTTAATTAGAATACATGATTCCAAAATTCTTTGTCTCGTTACGGAAATAGATGCAACGTTCAAAAATAATTTTCGAAAGTTTTCGAATTTTTCTTAAAAATATTTTTATCGTTCAAGAATGGGGGTTTCCTTCTAATTTCATATCCGTCCGTAGTAACATATCTATCAAAGGATGGATTGATTTTGATGATGTTATAAATTATATATAATATTATCTATTAAACACTAATAAAATGTATTTCTAAGTAATGATAACACTTAAGTATTAAAGGTCTAAATAAATTAACGTCTGCGTTCTAAATTTAAATTAAGTATATTTTCGTTAGTCCGTCTACTGTTCTATAAATTCATGTATATTACGTTAAACTTCTAACAAAACGAGAAACATGAATCAAAACCAATCAATTGTGCACTCCAAGCCACTCAATCTCGTCTTAAGCTAAGCCATTGCGACAACTTGTATAATCTAAGCACTGCATTGGTCTAGCTTCAACCCCCAACTCCCAACCCTCAACCCCGAGCGCCTGGAGGCGACACGTGCGTATCACGTGACTTCTCGGATTATAACACCGACCTCCGTATAATTAACCGAACAAAACGTCTATCGACTGGGCTTCCACAAATAAAGATAAGAAATGGTTAATTTGAAACGTAAACTTCATTCGTTTGGTAAGGATAATTGCTTATTGAATTATAATTAAGGCCTTATATTGAGCGTTACGGTTTTAATTAGTTTTTTGATATGCGCAACTAGCGATATTTAGATTTTTACACTTTGGGTCACATTATCAGACTTTTAGTAAGGATCCTAAAATTTAATATAGCGTATATCCTAGATAACTGTACTATCCAACACTGAAATAATTTTTCAAATCCGATCAGCGGTTCCTGAGATTGGTGAATTCAAACAAACAAACTCTTCAGCTTTATAAAATTAGTTCAGATAAATAAATGTCTGATGTCTATTTCAACGTTGGCTTGATTGTAAAGGACCTAGGATATTTTCAAATACGTAAGGTTCTTAGCTCAAAAAAGCCTTATTTTGTCGTTAAAATTACTTTTAAGGTAATCCAATGAAATATTGGTACTATGATA
>JAOSYY010000015.1:11075268-11085953 GCA_025727935.1 Hebomoia glaucippe
ATTGGTGCTGAAAAGCTATACAATGTGGTTTCTTATATTTAACACCAGTAACTGGACAATGATTTTGAGGAGGAGCCTCTAGAGACGCTATTTGATCCGTTTCGTGTCGGCTTCCTCCTCCTTTTCTTTATTTATTTGGTGTTTACAAAGTAAACTTAAAATAGTACTTAAAATTATAGGCTTCTTGTTACTACGATTAAGGATAACGATTTTTGTCTGATTTGACGTTCTTATATGTATTGGGCGGGTAGAAAAGTGCTGAACTCATTGCAATGAATTTCAACATAGATTACGCAGCTGTGGTCTTGAACGTAAATGTTATGTTTCAGTTATTTTTAATGGCAACGCCTACAATTTGAAACAATTGCGGGTAGTTTTCAATATTTTGTATGGAACTCTAATTATATTTTTAAAGTAGCCTGTGTTACGCACCATACCGATCTGCCAGTGATAGTCCCGACAAAAACTAACCAGCTGTTTCACAAAAACATCGCTACAAACAGATAACAGACCTCAATTTTATATACGATGTTTCTTTTATAAATATACATTTTCGTATGCATTTATAAACGTTATTAAATATTAGACACTTGATGACGTCAGCAAGTGATTAAGGTATCTCCTATAATCAATTGAACATATTATCTATAGATAAGTTGATGTTCATAAATGGAAAAGTCGTGAAGTGTTGTGCGCCTTTTGATTTCAGCGTATAAATTTCCGAGTACTCGAAATAAAAAATAAATAAGCCCGACAGTAGAACGTCACTAAAAATGACAATCGATCTAATGTAAGGCACAGTTGGTAACGCGTCGCCTAGGTCTATTAATCTTAGAGGTGTCCATAGAAGACAGGAATTGCTTATTATAAGTGAACTGTATGCTTGTCTGCCTTTCTATCGAATAAAAAAACTGAAAACTCATATAAAAGGTATAAGAGCAACGAAGTAATGGCCCCTACTATGTGTCTCGAATTCGAACCTATTCGATTATGCGCCGATCGACAAGATACGTCGAGATGACAAATCCATCAAGTTAACTGTCAAAACTAATACGAATATGGTCCCGTGAGAGTTTTCCAATCCAGATCGTAATTACGCGATTCAAACGTCATTGGATTAAAATTGGCAGCCGATAGGGGATCGAACGTATAAGTATATTAAATCATTATTGAATGATGGTATCTGTTCAATATTTGTGTTTGACTATCATTAACGCTTTCGAAGGGGTGAAAGATCGTAGTAACTGATTCCATTGTTAAACAATGTTTATTGTTGTGTAAATAATACCGGTGTGGTTGTCTCATATATTTAATTCCTAAATTAGATTTTTTAAAACAGATATAAAAGCAAAATACAAAAATGAAAATAGTATTAAAAACCTAATCTGGAAAACCACCAGCAGCGGAGCTTGGCCCAAGCTACCGACGGTTAGGGCCGCAGAGAAAGAAATCGTCTGATAATACGCGCTGTGTCCAGGAGTACTGCCTTTTGCATCTGTCCCTTGGTCCAACCATCTAGCGACAGACTTTTTAAATATTGGTCAAGACTATTCGCTACGAGACCGTTTGCACTGACGACTATAGGGACAATGATCGTCGAATCCACATCCCACAAAGCGGTTATCTGGTGTGCTTCTTATTAAGAAATCTAAATATCGATACTTTTTTTTTACTTTCCTACAGCCAAGCGTTTGGCTAATAAAAAAAATTGAACGTGTTTGTGGTTTCAAAATAAGAGCCTTTTGCTAATGCGTGAATATGTATATGAAATTTTCCAAACGTTTGCCTATCTGTCTGTTTTGATATGCTCTATTCAATTAATTTTTTATATATATATATATATAGTAAGTGATTCCTATCTCCCATGGACAACTCCAAAACTAGTAGATCTATGCGTTGCCAACTTCAAGACCTTAGCCATGTTACATCAATTGTCATTTTTAGTGACGTTCTGCTGCCGGCCTTATTTATTTCGAGTATTTGAAAATTCATAGACTGAAATCGAAACGCGCACATCCTTACAAGACTTTTCCATCTAGATATAGATGACTTAAACTTTTTTATACAAACTTTTACAAATACCTTGGAATTATTATAGACGTTTCAGTTTCAGATATTATTATTAAAAATTTTCTATTTTAGCTTATATGATTATTTTCTTGACCTTCACAGAAATACGTACATAAGAGCTAATTACTGGATGGTAATCCATCTAATTAACTACTTGTCTTATACCAACTAATATTTTTTAAGGATTCTAAGTTAAACTGGAATTTGAAAGTTCGATACGTTTGAGAAATCGCCTGTAGGACGTTTTACAGTTTTTATATTTTACTTCGCTAATTCTCATACAAATCACGTTGACCAGCTTTTAAGCTCATAGCTTATGTGACGTCATCATAATATTTGAACTATCTATTCCCCGATAAGCGAATGTTATTTGAAAACAGAAGACTTATAGACAATACTGCTTTGATTAACTGTCAAAACATTTTGTATATACCTAAATATTATGTTAATAATACTCCATATCTATTTTATTTATATACAAAGAAACTAATTAGTATATATATAGTTGAAAAATTAAATCTAACAAGAAGTATTTTGACAAACCATATAATAATGTGGTATTTTTCTACCTCGAATCATTTAAAGAATGACAAGTGTTTAATGAGACTGTTCAATAAGATTCATATGTCCGTTTGCGTCTATCAGTATCTTAGAGGAATTGGTCGATTGGAACGGTTCTTTTTTGCCAAGTTGAAGTATTTGTGCTTTTAAAGGTCCTTTTTAATAATTATGATAATAAATATAATAATTGAAGCAATAAGAATAGAATTTTCTTATCGGAATATACTCTGAATGGTTTATTATATACAAGTCAAATTCAAATAAGCTGATTTTCTATAACAACTTTACTTCAAATCGTATAAGAATAACTATCAAATTAAAAAATGTTTGACCTCGTTTTCTTAATAGAAATTATTATAATTACCTTATTATAGAATATTGAAGAAGACCCCAGCACTCCCCAAACATTATTTGATTTAAACTTAACTGATCTATATTTATATATTACTATCTTCTGCCAGGGTCTTCTCTCACGTTCCTTTTCGATTTTTACACTTTTAGTAAGGATCCCTATTTTTTAAAATATAATATAGCCTATAGCCATCCTCCATAAACGTACCATCTAACACTGAAAGAATTTTTCAAATAGGACCAGCGGTTCCTGAGATTAGCGCGTTCAAACAAACGAAAAACTCTTCAGCTTTATTTTAGTATAGATAGAACCATATACCCGTTATAAACAATATAATATCATAGAATGAAGTTATTTGCAAACAGTGATTTCTATATAGATTGATTCTCATCCTACATCTGATCCAAAAACTAATTTAAGTGAGGATTTGATTTCATAAATAATAAAACAATTTTTGAGTATAAAAAACGTCAGTATAATTTTATTATGTTTCAAGAGACCTTTGTACATTTTTATACAAAACAATAATTTTTATTAAGACTAATAATTACAATCCAAAAATTACATTTATTTTCAAATTCATAATTATTATATCTAGTATCACGATTTAGCTTAGATAATATTATTTAATACAGAGATTAAGCAAACGACCAATATATAAACATTGTAACATTGCAAACATACTTTTATATACATTTCGAATAGACATTAGCGTTTTAATTATATCATTAGAACGATTACAGTCGTATCGGGTGTTCATTGCGATAAACAGACAAACTCACTTTTTAATGAAATTAAGTTACATAGTCTTATGTAACCCTCTTTTTCATAAAATTTTTCATATACCTAATGTGTTTTAACGTGTAACTTAAAGCCTATTTTAAAAAGATTTCTAGAAGACCGATAATGTTTAGTGTACAGTGTAATATATTCATTTATATATACGATTTGATATATAGGCTCAAAATACCACAAAAATTCTATTTCAAAAACAGGCTTTAAGTTTTCACAAGTTAAAACAAACATTGGGCATGAAGTTTTATGAATAAGAGACTTAGTCACAATAAAAATATTGAAAGTCGAACAAAAACTTAAATTTTCATATGTGTTTGACTTAAAAAGATAATTGATCTATTTATCACAATCAGCAGACGACATAGAAATTATATAGATCGTAATAAGATCACGTAATAGAATATAAAAAACAACAAAATTAAAATCTTCGCTAATACTTTTGCGGCTGTCTTTGTTATTAAAATTATACACGAATGAAAATACCACTTATCAATTATATTATCATCTTTTAAAAATCAATTTCACTGCGGTGTACCTCAAAACACTGAGACAAATAATATAATGTGATTTCATCGTTAAAATAAAAACCTTAAGCACAGCACTGGCGTTAATATGACATAATATATCTTTTATTAGCGCACCTACAGAGACAAACGTAGAAAACTAAAATATAATAAGCGACTATAATTTCGTTCAACATTAACACAATAGATAACAAAGCAATTTCGTAAATACACATCTAACATTTTTATCAATAAATTACAAGTTCACGTACTAGACATCTTAACCGAATTTGTAGTCTACAGTGAATTTGTGAAAAGTCTCACAAAGGTATACTGTATCATACTCCGGTTATAGGTACGATCTTTTATCGACGAGACAGTAGTTACTATTATTTCTTATCAGACTTAACAATTTTCGTATAAATTTTGTACAGTGTATCGTAATTACTTCAGAATTTCACTGCACTCGATTTGCGTTACTTACGTATTATAGAAATTGACGAAAGTGTACAGTAGAAGCAGTCTATATACATTTCGGAGTAAATTTCTAGTGAGGATAGTTATAAAAATAGTGCGCGATGATGAATTACTTAATTTTGGAAAGAAGCAAAGTCAAACGAAGTAAGTACGCCCTTTAGCGGAAGAGTGGCCCGTGATTGAGCGGGGTATCGTAGGAGAAATGTCGTCCACCCTAGAATAGACATGACCGCTGGGGGATTTCCTTAGGTCATAATTAAAGCGGGGACATGTCCTGTTGTCGATCGACATGTAACTATTGTTCGAATTGTTCCCTTCACCGTACACGTCAGATGAAGGAGAAGTTTCATTATGTGAGGACTCGTCCTCGTTCCTCTTAGAGTATTGTAAAGAATTCGTGAAATTCTGCTTTGAGCAACTATCGTTTGAGACGGGCATTGTCGTGTACCTCAACGTCGGGGTCTTACGTAATGATTTCTTAAATACGCTCTTCTCGGAACCTTTTACTGTTATAATGGTATCGGTCGAATTCAGCAAAGCAACGAATTTATCCCAAAAACGTGGATCGCTCCAAGATATATTTTTGAATTTGTCCAGAACAAAACCGAGTTCGTCGTTTATCTGATTGTTATCAACTATTTTTATGAATATAACTTTGTTTATTTCACTTCTGTTGAGCGATTTTAGGTAACTGTAGAACATGTTTTTGAAATGTATGTCACATAAATCGTTACAAATGAAATGGGTTGTTACAATTATGAGGAGACGCTTCGATAGTTTGGGGCATTTAGAGAAGCTATCTAACGTCAAGATGTTCAGTGTAGGCTCATTGATTGAAAGTTTTTTAACTGACATCTTTCTAAATTCTATTTCTGTCATAATGTTATGGTGTACAAAACTAGTATCTTTGGTATTACATATCACATAGTATTCATACATATGGTTAGAGTTACCTTCCAATATGTGTTCGACGTTTGGGCACGTGTGCTCCTTAAATAGAGGTACCCCGTAATTAGTGTACAGCCAATCGCTGACGTCATATCTGAATGCGTAAAAAATTGCGCCAATCAAAGAGATCAAAACTATTATTATTATTACACCACTGGCGATCGCAAAATAGCTGTCGGGAAGGAAAATAGATTTGGAGATAATTTCATCCTTTAAAATGTTGGGGTCACTTATCGACCCCATGTATTCCTTACAATGGCTTAGAACCGAAGCTATGGTAATTTTTGTCGGCTTACCTTCACGATCGGTACATAACATCTTTTCAGGGTCTCCTGGGTCCCTTCGGAGCCAAGTATCTAGTTCTGCGATACTTTTACAATCGCAAGAATATCTATTACCTTCAATTGAAACGTGCGCTATACCTTTGGACGAAGAAGCTAATAATTTCCAAGGGAAAAAGTTAATAAGTTTGTTATCGTCAATTTTGAGCACTGAAAGCGACTTCAAAGAAGAAAACGTATTACTGGCTACGTGCTCAATAGTATTGTGGTCCAAATACAGCTCATTTAAATTATTTAAATGCACGAATTCATCGCCTTTGAGCTCAACCAGTTTATTATTTTCTAAATGCAAAACTCGTAATGAGTCTATTCCTTTAAACGTTTGATTATTCACTTCTTTCAATTCGGTATTATTTAAATACAAAACTTGCAATTTCTTTTTACCAATGAATACATGATTTCTCAAATTGTTTATATTATTTCCGTCTAGATATATTTCTGTTGCGTCCATGGGTATCCTGTCTGGTACTTGAGTGTACCCGGCGTTCGAACAATCTACCACGTTCGCGTTCCACGTGATATCGTGGTAACATTTACAGTTATTTGGACAAATCATCTCACAGTCGCAAGCTACGAAGTCACAACAATGGCATAACGCGAAACAATGGCTTTCATAAGGGCAGAGAAAGTCCGAAGGTGACATATCAATAATCACCTTTTTTTCTTTCGCCCGCGAATGAACCAACGAACAAAAGGCTTTATCAAGATCTAACACACGTGGATATTGTCGGCTGTGACTCAAATAATTGATGCGCTGAATCCATTCCATTGAACAGTCACAAACAAATGGGTTTCCACTTATAAAGAACTCGGGCAAGTCACTATCTTCATCTATTTGATCTAACCTAAAAGCGTTCATGTCGAATTGTACCAGTTCGTTATTATTTAACGTCACCGTAGAAACTTTTTGTAGCTTCGAAAAGGAGCCTATTTGAATATTCTGTATTTTGTTATCGTTCAAATAAAGTTTTTCAACTGTTTTCGGTATAGACGTGGGCGTTATTTCACTTATGTTATTGTAGCTTAAATCTAAAAGTTTTATATTGGTGTAGGAAAACATATCGTTGTTGAAAAATGTATTAATCGTGTTCATATGCAAGTCTAACCATTCCAAGCTGCTTGGAAACGTCGAAAAATCAAAACTTGATATTCTGTTCGCTGAGATGTTTAGCCACACCAAGCTATTTAGTGTATTAAAAATTCCGTCGATCTCCGATATTTCATTACCATCCATACGCAATAATTTCAGATTGGTATTATAACGAAAACAATCTTGAGCCACGTATTTTATTCTGTTTGAGGCCAGATTAAGTACCTGTAGTTGTGGCAAGTGCTCAAACGTATTTTCATTTAGACTCGTCACTTTGTTATCCACGAGACGTAAGCCAAACAGTTCTGTCAGCCCGTGAAAGTTTTCCCGGTTCAAATGTGTAATATTGTTATTGCCGATATCCAAAGACCTCATAGAGCGAAGTTTACGGATCGAAGTAGGAATTGACGACAATACGTTGTCATTTAGACCCAAATCCTCTATTGTTGTTATGTTATCAAACGCGTTATCATCTATGTGTCTAATTTTGTTATTGTCTAAATATAATTCATGTAACACGTGTAGATCTGTAAATAAATGTGTATGAATGTGGATAAGTTTATTATGTGACAGAGTAAGCGAATGCAAATTTCGTAGATCTTCAAAGGCGTGCTGGTCGATAGAGGATATTTCGTTATGTTCCAAGTTCAATTTTTGCAAACTATACAAGTCTTGGAACGTGTAACGTTCTATTCTACTTAGCCTATTATAAGAGATGTTCAGAATAACCATGCGTAATAAACCTACGAAAATACTCTTACTGATCCACTGACTAGTTAGTTCGTTATGAGACAAATCTAAAATTTGGAGTTGTTCCATTCCCCCGAATAAACTCGGCTGTAGTGCATTAATTGTGTTATTGCTCAAGTTAATTTCTTTCAAATACTTTGTGTCTAGGAAAACGTCTATCGGGATACTATTTAAATAGTTGTTAGACAAATTAATCACTTCTAAATTTACGAGGCCGTGAAACGCTCCGTCTTCAATTGAAGATATATCATTGTTTTGTAGATACAATTTCGTCAAAGATCTTAACTTAGATAAACTATAATCCGATACAACAATTAAATCATTAAAGGACATATCAAGCGTTTCTAAAACTAAGTTACAACTTTTTACACTTAAATTTTGTTCACGCAGAGAGTCGGAGAAGCCTAATGTTTTTATGTTCTGCAAATGGTTCCTGCTGAAATTCAACGTTTTTAAACTGTAAAGCGAGCAGAATGTGTCAGTTTTTGTGCTCCATATGTTGTTGTCACTTAAATCTAATTCAATTAACTCACTCAAACCAATAAATGCTTGTTCGTGCAATTCCATAGTCATTGCGGACCATTCACTGTTGTGCGTCGTCACGTGCAGTCGTTTCAAGTCTTTGAAATTGTCGAACGCTCGTGCGGGGATCTGTCGTATCTTACACTTATCCACAATTAGATTTCTAAGCTTCCCGAGATTCGAATTCCTTCCCGATGTTTTGTTCGCGTGTGCCGTTAGCGTGCTTTCGAAGAAGAGTATCTCACTGCACTGGACGTGCAGCGATATTATGTCGTCCAGATACGTCCGGCTTATGTTCTGTAGCAAATTATCCAGACTGCTTATCGTCCGGATCTTGCAAAACAGCACCGCGTTTTCCGACGCTTCCGCCTCGGAGCTGCGGAAGGCGCAGTCGTGCGGCATTTCGAATGCACTACTCCTATCGACGACATAGTAATACAACAACACGTACACTATAATGCGATTGTAATTTCGACGTTTAAGTTTCTCGACAATAGTTTCTAATATTGGCATTTTATGAAATTATACTGAATACGAGGCATCGAGTACTGCAGTGCCATTTATAATGACCCGTAATGGTTGTTCGCGTCATAAATATTCACACGTCGGTAATAACATCGCGGGTCGCGTGGCATCGTGGCGAGTTTCGCGATCGTGACGGGCGAGCGGCGCGTGTGACGGTTGCCCACCGACTGAACGCCGCTCAGTAGCTCCGCCCTGCGATACCCGACGCCCCGCGGCTATCCGTTCAGCGTCTGAAGAAACTACATCACATAGGCAATACAGAGGGTGCATACTGAATTATTCCCCGGCGGTAATATCGAGCGTATCATAAACAATATTAAATAAACTTTGAGTTAAAAAGTTGCGCACGTACCTCGGTTAGTGTAAGTTATTACTTTAACAAAACATACTCTTATGGTTAAATTTAAAATGTATTTCATTTATTAATTTTTCCCACGAGATTTATTGTAGGAGCCGCGTCGTAAAAGTTCGAGGAGTATTTTTCACATTATGACTCCACTTTGCAAGTGATGAAATATAGCTGTTTGAATATGGAAATGCTTTTTGGGTAACTGTTTAAAAAAGGGACTGATGTCTTGACATCGCGAGCACCTGTTGTGCGGCGAACTTTAGTTAACTTTTCACTTCACGCGAAAATGAGATAAAAGCCTTACAAAATAGTTTCTAGGACACCACATGCTTCTGAAGTAAACGTGTGCTCTTATATGGAGATGAAAATCACTTGCTAACTTTTATTATACAGTTTGTTACGAAAGTAGAGTCGGTTGGGTGCTTTTCAACATTTTATCTTCACCTTTAAAAGTTGGACCGTTTTGTGCATCTTTTAGTGAATGTTTATTATGTGTAATTTATGTAAGTAGTTATTTCCATTACGCAAGAACTTTTACTAACACACATTTCACGAATTCACCGTTCATAGATGGTAAAGTCGTGAAGTGCTATGCACGTTTTGATTTCAGTATATCCGAATACTCGAAGTAAAAAAATAAGGTCTTAAGGTTGACAACGCGTCTTCTAGCTCTACTGATCTTGGAGGTGTCCATGGGCGACAGAAATCGCTTAATGTAAGTAAAATGTACGCTCGTTTGCCTTCCTATCGCATAAAAAATACGAATCATAATGCAACACAAGATACTGTTAGTTATTTCGTAAGATTAAATATTATTATTCCAACAAGTTGACACACATAAAATAAACGATAGTTTCAGATTTTTTTTTGCCTATCTATATATTAAATCAAATAAAATACCCGTCTTGAACTAATTATACTCTTTAAATAAAGAAACAAAAATATCAATAATTTTTTTAGGTCAAATAGTGTCATCTAAGTGACGTAATCATTCTACAATTATCCCTGTGAGCTTTGAACATGCCAACTTTCTCATTTCAATGAACATAATACCTACTTCCGAACGGTAATTTTTTTAATGCCTGAAGAGATTTTAATAAATTTAATCCATCTCTATTACGCTGTCAACCGTGGTACATACTAGGTACATTTAGTTAGATCTACAAGGGTTTGAAATGCATGCATTTTTTCATAATTATATAATTTATTTATAACATAATAAAAATGTAACTGATCGATGTCTCTACATTGACTTGATTTGAGAAAAATTATTTACACGGGACTTTATTAATGTCATGGAATCCAGAAACAAGGATTTTTAGTTGTGTCTGTTCGTCCGTGTCTAAAGGCTAATCTCTGAAAGTTCTTAAGTTATTTTTTTATACACATAATAAATTATACA
>JAOSYY010000015.1:11194867-11205583 GCA_025727935.1 Hebomoia glaucippe
ATTAGTACTTTAACAATCCTGTATTTAGATATTTTTATAAATAACGCTGTTATTATAGAAACTGCATCTCATCAGACATCAACAACTCCACGTGATATCTATTAGCGTCAAAATTAACGTCACATAATCCATCAAGTGCGGGAAAACGCTAGAGGAAAATGCATGAAAAACAGTAAGTTAAATACGCTTTTCCATAAATCATACTTTATTATATTAATCCTGTCATTTTCAAAGTTAGTGATATTTTCTCGTTGGTTATAACTAAAATCACATTAGAATTAAACTACCAAACATTTTTTTAAATGTACTTTTAAGTACCTCCCCACCATTTTTCAGTCAAATCGGTTCAGCCGTTCTTAAGTTATAAATAGTGTAACTAACACGACTTTCTTTTATATATAGATCCTAGCGATGTTAAGTAATGTCTAAATCTAATGGACGTATTGTAAATCTACTCATTCTCCAATCCTTTCAAACATGCACAAAAATTTCATGAAAATTGGTCCAGCCGTTTCGGGAGAATTTAGTAACTCCACCGGACAGGAGAAATATCTACTTTAAATTGTATTAAAAATTACAAAATTACTTATTACGAAAGTAATAGAAAATCTTTCCACCCGTTACCTGCATCTCGTATTACCGAAGAATCAAAAACAACGCAAATAATTTGTCGCCTGACGAATTGTGCAATTGTAGTGGAATTTCTGTCTAGACTCGGACGTTTAATGGGTGCAAATCATTGCGAATTGCATTTCTACGATTGCAAATGACAGTTTTAATAAGTTCGAATTGACTGTAGACAGTTTAAGCGCTGGAGGTGATAAAACAATTTCGCAAATTATCTGAATCGAGATTGAGATATATGATATTTTAATTATTAAACGTTAAAAGCGCGTGGAAAATCCCCATTTATTTGGCGTGATTACATTATTTGACACAGTTATAAAGAATGGATTAAAAAGAGAAGATTCACTAAAGAAAAGTTAGTTTATGATTTAAATTTGAATTAGGATTTTCCATGGTTGAAATTTGATGGTTGAAAAAATCGTAATGTTTTTAACTCTATTTTTAGAGAGCTTTCGAGAGTGTAAATTGTGTAATTTTATTTGTTAAAATACTTTCTGCAATCGAAAAATAGTTTGAAGAAAACTTATGATGTATCCTTATATCTACGCGAAGTATGGGCACTGTTTTTTTATATATGATTGAAACACTATTTATAAATTCTAATTATTTCTATACATCTTTATACCAAACAAACAACATTCTCGCGACAACGTCATTTATATGTATAATTTCAGAGTATATTTTTTGCGTGCTTCGTCAATCCTCATCAAAGTTATAATAATATTTTGGGCTGTCAGATTTATCTGATAAGATCACTCGTGCAACCCGCCCAATCAATGGATATTTCTAATGGATTGTACTTAGGGAACTAATGGTGTTACCACAGAGTAATAACCAGACACAATTTTATGGATTTCTTTATCATTTAATGTCTCAGCTACATAAAATAAATATTATTTATAGACATTTCTCGTATATTCTATAATTTAAAAAAGTTATTTTTCGCAATACATTTTTATTTATCAACCCTGATCAACTTCAACTGTTGTTCTATGCATCTATTTTTGATTAAATTTCTGCTAGGCTGCTGGATTTATAAAATAATTGAAACAGGACAACGTCAGTCGGGTCCGCTGTTATTAAAAAATAAAAATCAATAAACCTTCTGCCTAAAATACCCGATTTTATAGGCGACTTGTAAGAACTATTAATAAGCTGTTTAAAAAATGATAACTTAAAATACAAGACAATATTTGAAAAACAAACTTAATTTTAACATTCGTTTGAAGTCATTGCATAGCAGCTAGTACAAGTCGCTCAGGGTCTATCAAGCTATTTAGCTTGGCTTCTCTTTTTTTGAAGTCGGTTAATAAAAAATGTGGTTTCTCACTATAGCAACCTAATACTATAGCATAAAACTATAGCAATTTAATAGAAAACACTTGCTGTATCTGTCCAACTTAATCTTTGGCATTTATACTAATTTAAGCATCGGGAAGATATCTGATAAGCTCAAATTGATTCACTTTCAAGTTTGATTGAAAGCTGGTCACTGAGTCGACAGTAGACAGTATTAGACACAAATTAATTAGATCCGTTTTGCTACATGTTGATTATTAATTAGATTTACCGGACTGTTAAAGCCATACTGACTCCCCCCGCGGTTTGTCTCACGGCCCAGTGACAAAATTCAATAATGCTTAATATACGAAATTTGTATACAGGCTGTTTGGAGACTGCTCCCGAAAACGAAGACAGGTGATAGTACTAATGTCACCCTTGATGAAAGGAGGTAATAAAATTCGAGCCTGACTAAAAAAAGACATTTTTAAAACGTTTTATTAGCGTTATTTCGCTCCATCATGTCAGTCCAGCTGTTTTTGTTATCGTGCTCCATTGCTGGTTCTTTTTTTTAGTAAAGTAATGTATTTTTTATGAAACTATCGTTTTATTTAGCTGTTACAAGATGAGCGTAAATAAGGCTAATAAAAGTGTTAAAAATTTGTCTTTTTTTAGTCAGGATCGATTTTTTCCATCCCTTCATGAAAGGTGTTATTAGTACTATCACCCGTCTTCGTTTTCGGGAGCAGTTCCCAAACACCCTATATAACAAAGTGTGTTTGTTTAAATTGTGAATATTTTTTTTTACGGATTTTGAAATAGATTGAAATACATGGAACGATATAAGTTTGAATGATAATATGTTCATAGATCAGTTTACAATATATTTTTACACTGTTATACTAAACAGGCTTGAGGGCTCCGTAGCCTAGCTAACCGGGATGCCAGAGCACCCGGTTCGAGTTCGGGTCGGAACGTAGTTGCATTTTAAAATATGTGATTTGTGTACGTTACGGTACGGACTGTCTTTGGCCAGGTGACTAACAAAAACACAGGCATTTCGAGTATTAAATGTGGTGGAAGGAACTCGTAATAAATTAGAAGCTCCATCCGGCTTCATAGATGGAAAAGTCGTGAAATGCTATGCGCGTTTCGATTTCAGTCTATGAACTTCCAAATACTTGAAATAAAGAAAGCCAGCAGCAGAACGTTACTAAAATGACAAGTAATGTCCTATGGCTAAGAGCCTTAAGGTTGGCAAAGTATCTTCTAGATCTACTGATCTTGGAGGTGTGCACGGATAACAGGAATCGCTTGCTATAGATAATTTGTAAGCTCGTTTGCCTTTCTATCGTATAAAAAAATAACTATTTTAATGTCAACTTAATACTTAGCATGAAATTCGAAACGCCAGTTTTGGCGTTTCGAATATAAAGACGTATATTTTAGTGAATTCATTACATAACTATACAATAATATCACCGACAAATTAATGTTTAATTAAATTAAAATATTCATAAATACTTTATAAATTAGTATAACATACGTTATTAACAAGACGAGCTCCACATTAAAAATAATTCGTAGTTAATAATTTATAAATAAAGAATTTTAATCCACACATGACTTTTCAATTAATTGAATTTAACCAGTGTTGATACATTACTTACAAATCAGTGGGGTGCCTATATCAGTATTTTAGGTGCAACGAAGACGTAGTACTTTAAGGAATATATTTTTCACAATTTTATTAAGATGTTCCTATAATTCTTTAGATAACACAGATCGAAATAAAAATAAAATAATACCTTAAGATATAAATCGCTTAATTTAAGTGAAAAAAATAAGTAACAATTTCAAAATAAATTGTCTATATGTCTGTCTATAGCATCGTACGTCTTAAAGGAACGGCTTAACTTTGATGCAGTTTTTTTAAAATCTGAACTGATCGACATGCTTTCTTGCTGTTTTATAAAGATTTGTATAGGCGTTTATTCCATTGTTATGGTTTACTTAATAATAATACTTTTAATGTATTTGTTTGACTTTATCCTAATGTTTCAACAAGATTTTTATAAAAATATTTTAATGAATTAATGAAATTTTATTATTTGTTAAGGTTAAAATACTTTCATTTTAAAATATCGTGTGTCCGCACTCCTCATTGATAATTGAAGGAATTTAATATGTAGTAAAACTTCAAATATGCCTTTTTTAGTAATATGGTAGTGTAGTGACTCATAATATTCCTCTTGAAGATGTGATTTGTCGTTATGAATGTGGTAAATTCACAGCAAGAGATAACATAAATCATTTAATATAGCACTTACGATCTATGCAGCTGCAGGAACTTTTGAGAAAGCAGTTAAGGTGAAGTCGTATATTTTTTAAATAATTTAAAGAACCGCTTATATAGAAATAACGCAGTAAGTTTTAAGCAATTTTATATTTATTTTTTCGTAAATAATAATTCTCAAACATATTATGTATGTTTCATATTATTGTTTGCGTTTGTAACTAGCTTCTGCCAGCGGTTTCGTTCACGTTCATTCCGTATATACTGGCAAGTATGTTCTACCGATTTATTATTCATACAGAAAACTGCGAAAAAATATAAATATAAAACATAAATTATTTCCTTAACATCGGGGTTATACAAAGAGTGTTCCGTGACAAGCTTAATCTACTGAAAACCGGGACAAAAGGTTGAGTACTTTCAGAGATTAGCCTGTATATACGGACAGACAAAAAGATAAAGATCACTTTTTGTGTTCTATTGATTTTCTGATCTCCCAGAATCGTGGATCGGAGTTGACAAAAACATATAGTTCGCCTATAATAAGCGATTTCTGCCGCCCAAGGACATCTCCAAGAATATTAGATCTTGAAAACGCGTTGCCAACCTTAAGGCCCTATTTTACTTTTATTTCGAGTATTTGGAAAATTATAAACTAAAATCGTAACGCTCTGCACTTTTCCATAACGGTGGAGCATTTTAATTTAAAAACTTTTCAAATATTTAGGCATTGCACATGAAATTTAATTACTGGAAGCGATAAAAGATAAATAAAATCTCGATGTCGAAATACATCGGTGTAGTTTCCTGTATTGTGTTACCGTTCAATCAAGCGCCTTTGTTCAACTGATGAGTACGCGGTACTGACTATTTAAATAGATGAGGGATACGAACGTTCGTCAGGAATAAGCTTTTTGTTATAATAAATAAGTATTTTATCCCGAGAGATAATAGTGATGTACATAACAAGACTTCCAAGAAGTTATATTGTTTAAATGATAGACCTATTATCAGTATAAAGCTCGTACACACGCGTAATACATATTTCTATGACGTCACTAAAATGTACTCTAATGAATTATACTGCTATAATGTCGCCTTGTACACACGTGTTTAAACGTTCTAAGAAATATAAATCAGTATTTAAAGAATAAAATACCTTGGACGAAATTGTAACATCTAAACTGTTCTTGAAACCGCTTGAACACAACAAAAAACTTTATCGAAATCAGTCCAACCGTTTAGAAGAGGTTAGTTGAAACGAAGATTTTAGCATATTAATATACTTTAATATAGTTGTCTGTGGTTTTTATGAGCTATGGAAATAAAAATTGTCTATTGGAATACATAGATTAACTACACCAGAGTAAAAGCTAACACTTACATTATGTTTATTTCAACTTTCATAATTCGACTTAGACGAGGATTTTTACACTGACTTTTTCATTACCTTGGTCTGTTTTCAGAGCGATCAATTTACAGTTTTTAAAATAATGTGAGCGATACAGACTGATATACAGATAGATAGACGGACAAACAATACAACTGTTATATGAGATTAAGAACCCTAATAATCACTGTTCACATATATCCTCCCTGTACAGACAGCGATCGATTACATTTATATTATATGTATAGATTACGAAGATAATAGGATTGAAACCGTTAAAAGCCTTTACTTTAAATTATGATAATTATTCATAAAGCCTTCTATTGCTGTAAATGTTTGGAAGCATTGTTAACAGAATAATATCAAGTGTAACAAATTCTAAGCTTCGTATACTCGTACTCATACTCGTACTCGTACTCGTACTAGTATTCGTATCCGTACTCGTACTCATACGCTCGTACCATAGAGCATAGAGCACGGTGTTGATTTAAAATTCCAGTATACCTCGTTTTGAATACTGTTTTATTAGACCATAATAAATTTAGCGTCATTCTCCACTTGAAGCGGTAAGAGGCAGCAATTTGCTAAAAACAAATGCCCTTCTTGTCTCGAACTTGAACGAATCGCTTAGCGAAAACATTAGCTACGGCTCAAAGGCTGCTCGACGTAAATTGCACGTGAAATTCGACAGACAACGATTTTGAAACGCAAAATCTACTTGAACCTTGATCATTTAAAGGGAAACTTTATGATATTCATTTGTTTCAAAAGTGCTTCGGAGTTTCGCTATGAAGAATATACGAAAATAAGTAGGTATTGCAGAAATTTATTAAAAGTTACATCCGTTTGTTGTTATTGTTCGTATGATAATACAGTTTATGTTATACTAGCTTCTTCCTGCGGTTTCGGTCGCACTCATTTCAATTTTTACATTTTGGGTTACATTTACGGACTTAGTAAGAACTCCTAGTAAGAATTCCTATTTTATTTTAAAGTTAAAATAGCCCATAGACTTCTTCGATAAATGTACTGTCAAATACTGAAAGAATTTTTCAAATCGGACCAGTGGTTCCCGAGATTATAGAGTTCAAACAAAAATTTCAAAAATTATAATCAAATTCAAAATTTTTTTTTGACGTGACATTTGTTGACATTTAGTGAATGTTATAAGAAGTAACTTCAGTTATAAACAATTTAAACTTGAAACACATAACAAGTGTCATGGTCACTATTCAAATATACTTCACCGATAATAGCTGAATCTTAAGAAAATACTTAAGATTTTTCGTCATTCACAAAGAGGTTGCATGGGAAACACTTCCGTTAGCATAAAGTATAAACATAACTATCCATCCGTCTTGTGGGAGTAGCCAAGTGTTTACACTGATCTTTGTAATACTCGTCAGAATAAATACTTTTATCGATATTGACATTGTGTGCGGTTGCCATCGTCTGAGCTTTTAAGTATTTTTTTTCGCCCAACACAAGTAAATATGGATACTATTGAAATGTTTTTCTATTGGATATCCTTTCTATATTCGAAATAGATATTATTTATCGTCACGTACGGTATTCTCGTAATATTGCATCATAGAGCTTTTAACGCTGAGCTTTGTAAATGTTTCATAGACAAGCTTAAATCTCAATTCATACCTCAGTCATATCATACTTTCAATTAATTTATGCGAAAATAATATGATAGACTAGAAAAACAGTGCAACCTCAATATAACGACTTCTTCGATTTAACAAATTCTTCGTAATCCCCTTAAATTGTCCATAAGAGTCAATATAAAATAGAACTTTACATTGCGAACAACCTATTTATAATGAATTTTCAACTATCAAGTAAAAAAATAATTGTGACGCTTAATGTCGTAGTTTCGTAAAACAATACTTGTTTTTTGATGGAAAGTAATGTAAACACTTCTCGTTACTCTCACTATTGTTAGACATTTAAGTTAAAATGGCTCAGAAACGTAAGAGGTGTTCCTTATCGGTCGCAGAAAAGCGAAATATCGCTATGTTAATTATTTTTTCTCTCTTCATAACGAATCTTAGGCCAACCTAACCTCAACATAGCACACTTCAGTTCAACGAATTATTTGATATAACGAATTTTTACTCGTTCACCTCCGATTTGTTATATCGAGGTTGCACTGTAGTTGACAAACAGTGTAGTAAATAATAAAGTTAGAGCTAGGGGATATGAAGTGACACCAGTATGTAACGCTAAAAGAAGTATGTTATAAGTTTAGTATGTCTGTGTGTCTGTTCGATTTTTATGCAGTTTGTTTTTGAATGAAAATTGATCTCTTAGCAAATTTTTATCTGTTTAGGCATTATAAATTTTTTATCGACAGTCAGTTATTTAATATTATATACGCAATAATAATTGTATTCAAACCACTTGTTTCGTTACAGATTTTGCACTAGAGCATCTGCTGTTGATGGCGGACGGAGCCAACCACAAAACCTATTTTAAAAATTATTTAACTCAAACTATATTTTTCATAGATAACTTTTATATATTTATCAACGATGACATTTTATTTTTAAATCACTCACGGACAATTTAATTGCGATGCCGTGAATGGGTCTCAAAGCGATTCTTTGTATCTAACAGAAAACAAATTGAGACATCTTTACAAATCACATGGCGGAAACAGATTTAATTTATCGACGACTTATTCAAACTGCAAACGTCTCTGTTGCGTTGGACGACAATTACAAGGCGACAAACATAATATTCCAATTGTATTCAACCCTAATGCTATATAAATAAAGTTGAAACTCGTATAATTGTTTGCTTATTACGTTTGCTAATTCGATTTCGAAGTGACAGAACGTAATGGGACTTTAACAAATAGCTAAACATTTTGTAATTCAAGAAATATTTTGAATAGATAGTTCCCGAACAAAAGACGCTCGGCCTCCGTTTGTCCGTGCTCTCGTAGAAACGTCAACATCTGCCGATTTTTTTTTGAGTACTTCGTGAAATAGATATTTGTTCGACTAGCCAGAAAATCGGGAGTCATTGTGTTTTTGTCAGAAAGGTGGTAATCAGATTGTTTGAATAATGGAATTTGGTACAGTGGGTTGTGCGTTTGCGTATTTTGACGCAATAACGTAAGCATACTTGAGTTTTTTTTACTATTTGCAATATTAGATATTAATATTAAGTAGAAACTACAAGTAAATTGAGGTATAAAAATATAATTTAAAGTCTTAACGAAGTCTATTAAATTATTCACGACCTTACAAAATATTTATTCCATTAGCATTTTGGAGCTTTTAAAATTGCAAATAGAAATATTTTAATAAAAACCTGTTCATTTTTAAAAATAGAATACATTTTGGCTATTAATCTAAATTGTGTAAAAGCGTAACTATACTAATTGTCGGGAGAATAATTTTTGCAACAATTAAGCAAGTTTTTATGGAGCAGGCATTGTTTGTAGAAATAATAAAGTGAGTAGTTTTATTAAATACGGGTAACAAGTAATATCCGTTTACGTACAAAGAATCTTTTGCGGAGTAGGGCAAGATTCAAAAACGCTTCATAACTGAAAGATAATGATAAATTGTATTAATGTAGGTTACGTAATACTTCTTACATTCTATAGTAGAACTTAAGAATATGCGATTCTTATCTTATTTTATTCTCAAAGAATTATATTTTGATGATCTTATTTATAAGAATCTTGAGAAGAAGAAATCATAGGCTCGTTAAAATACTTGTACTTATTACGCTATTTGACGGTACGTTAGAATAAACTTAAATCTCGTTAAAAGTCAAGTTTTTTAAAGCACAGTGCAAGTGATTAACAATTTTTATTTAACTATATATTAAACTAGTATTTCTTCTTGGTATATCAGTCGACGTTTTGTCAATAAGATTACAACTGTCGTAAACAGTCTGTGCAATAATGCAGTGAACACAACCATTTTGCATATGGAGAGCGTGTTGATACGACCTCCGTCGGAATTTAATAAAAATATCCAAGAGTGCTTTCTAAACCTACGATGCAACTACTCGACGTAATGGGTTTTCATATGAACTGGGAATGAAAAGATAATAAACCTGCAAATAATTTATATGATAATTGTTAAAAGTAAAATTATATTTAACATAGACAATAGCTTCATCATTTAATATACAGAGTGTTTTTGGACTGCTCCCGAAAACGAAAACAGATGGTAGTAGTTATGACACCTTTGATGATGGGACGGAAAAAAAAATCGATCCTGACTATAAAAAAGTCATATTTGTAAAACGCTTTTTAGAGTTATTTACGCTCCACCATGTTTGTACAGCTAAATGAAACGATAACTTCATAAAAAATACTGAAAAAAAACCAGCATTGAAACACAAATAAAAAACAGTTGATGGTCTGGTCAAGTCGAGTGAACGCGCGTCTTTAAGAGGCCCGCGCTGACATCTAGCAAGAGTCTCACCAAAACAAATCTCTCTCTGTGCGGGGGGCTGAAGCCGTCATTGAAGATACGTTAATTATTTCCACCCATCAAGAAAGCGTTTGTTATTTCCATTTTAAATTTTATGAGCTTAATTACTCGTCGTTTTGTGGAATTTAAAAACTCTAATTTGCGTTTCATTGCTGGTTATTTTTCAGTATTTCTTATGAAGTTATCGTTTCATTTCGCTGTACAAACATGCTGGAGCGTAAATAACTCGTATAAACGTATTAAAAATATAACTTTTTTATAGTCAGGATCGATTTTTTTCCGTCCCATCATCAAAGGTACCATAACAACTATCACCTGTTTTCGTTTGCGCTAGCAGTCCAAAAAACACGCTGTATTATTACGTTGAGTAAGGCATAAAATGTTATCAAAATAGTTCACTTGGCCCTAATGGTAGTGAAATTGCCTATAGGCCTAGACAGTATCACACGACTATATTAACTCCTTGCGGACAACGGATGAGTAATGTCGTCAAATGCGAGATATCTCTCTTGCAAATTAGCATTCATAAGCCGACACAGAACTCATAAATAACATCAAATATTTTCCCGACTACGTATCGTGATGTACACGTAACGCCATAGTTGACATATGTCAACATGTCAAATATATTACAGAGAGATGACATTAAATAATAT
>JAOSYY010000015.1:11253349-11263464 GCA_025727935.1 Hebomoia glaucippe
TTCGAGCATTCGGGAGATTCGGAGATTGAAGATAAAATGTATTTTGTTTTTCTCAATCTTTTCATCGAGGTTTTTTTTAATTCAACTCGCATCACTAAATATTCCAAACGCATCAAAAATATGCAGAAAGTATTGAATATTAGGCGAGAATTGAACTCGCGAATTATCACTTTTAGCGATCTTTTGCCAGATCAAGTTCAAGGTTTTCTATAGTATTTACAATGACATAATTTAAAGAAAACGTTTATCTCCATGACACCAAAGTAATGTTTAATGCAACCCACTCAATGAAAATTGCATTTTAAAGGATTACAAGTTAAATTTGGCTACAAAGAAGCAAAATACTAAAACGTGGTAGTCAAAAAAAAGCTTTAGCGAATAAAAAAAGAATCTTAGAGAGCTAAAAAGATTCATGTCTGTATTAAGCGGCCATAAAATCCAAGTGGATGCCCGCTAAAAGTATGCCAAAGACCCCGTTCCTAATAAAGTTTTGATAGAATCGCTGATGGAACATACGTGAAAGCATAAAATAGTGCCGGTGAATTCCATCGGCATATGCCTTATTGACGCATGTTATTTTCCCCGACGATCTCATAAAACCAAGCAATCTTATCTCCTACAGCGTTTCAGATAAAATATGTTGAACACATATATAACTATATCTTAAAGTGTATTTATCAGTTAAGAATCTACTTGTCGCTGTGTAAAATTTTATAGTTTTGACATAAATAAGATGGTGGAGATACGACTTGATTTTATTTCTGGTTTTCTCATGACAAACTTATATATGTACAATGTAAACAAGATTTGATGGACACAGACCTTGTAATCTTATCTGTAGATAGAGCAAATAGCGAATTTTAATAAAAAATTTCTATACTTGTTATGACTAGATGGACTTCAACGTACCTACAATTTTGTTTACATGTAATTGAAATAATTTTTCATATATTATCAGCGTGTAACTGTACTTCATTAAAATAATAGAAATATTCACGAAAATTCTGATAATACTGAAACTAAACGATAATTTATTTTGGATAATAATTTGCCAATCTGGTGCACGGATAAAACTAAAGACGTCTATGTTACACCGAATTATTTTTTTAATTCTAAATTTTATTGCTAATACAGGGTGTTAGGAAATCGCTCCTGAAAACGAAGACAGGTAATAGTACTGTTGACACCTTTGATGATGGGCCGGAAAAAAATAGAGCCTGATTAAAAAAAAACATATTTTAAAACGTTTTATTAGCGGTATTTACGCTCCATCTCATAAGTACATCTAAATGAAACGATAGTTTCATAAAAAATGCATTATTTTACTAAAAAAAAGAACCAAGAAGCATAAAAACAAAAGCAGCTGGACTATCACGATGGAGCGTAATAACGCTAATAAAACGTTTTAAATATGTGATTTTTATTTGTCATGAGTATTATAGTTTGTCTTCGTTTTCGGGAGCGATCCCCTAACACCCGTTATAACAATCAAAAAATGATCTGTAGGTAAATCATTATTTAATGTACGTTGTACTTGATAGTGCATAATATAAACTACTTTAAATAATTTATAAGCCTGACTACAAGGTGGGCGACACCGCGGAACATCACTAGTTAAGTAAAAAACAATTTTGTATCTATTAAATTCTTTCCCTAAATTCATTGTCAGTGATGGATCCCTCAGCGACGTTATCTTTGTAATTTTCACATTTTTATGTTCCCGGATACCGATTTTATGGTATGATATCTAAAAATCTCTAGACTAAAATGTCAGCAATACGTTACTGTCGTAGATACCCATTCCATGATTAAAAACACAGATTTAGTACATATCGCTTTAATTAGATGAGATATCCATCGCTATTTGAGTATAGCTGTTTTATGTATGTAGACCATTTGTTTGAATTAAAATTTCTCCTTATATAGATGTAAAGCTTACTAAGTATATAAAATATTGATACTAATACTTTTTATAATAAAAAACTAAATTTTCAGTGTTTTAAGTCTTCAAGCTTAAGAATGATAAGCTTAGTGTCGAAAATTGTTAAAAAAATATTAATTTAAATACGATTGCCAAGAAAATTAAAACCTTTAATGACGAAAATCAGAATATTTCATTTAATTTATTGGACATTCAATAATCTCACTTTCTTCGTTTTCATTGAATAATATTACTTGCCAATATGATCCTTTGCAAACTATTTTGGTATACCTACTTCCGGTTAATTCTTAATATGTTCTTTATTCGAAAATTTGAATTAAAGTTTAAAATTACGTCAGTTATTATATCGAATTTCAAAAGCTCATCAACTGAAAACATTTAAGCTCCTTAAACTAGTTCTAGAGGAGATAACACACACATATAAGAAAGTGTTTGCTTAATGTTTTAAAGGTGATATATTGTTAATTTCCTAAATAAACTGACTCAATGGGATATTAAAGTTCGCATAACAATGTTTTCCTGGATATCCTAATGACCACATACATCTTTATAATGAACTGCTAACGCGGGGACGTTATGTGAAAACGAGCGTCTGTGGCCGCCTCCCAAATAAATGTCTGTCTTATAAACTACGCTTTAAAATATGATACGATTTTAAATGGTCTTGAAATTATTTAAACTGAGTGTATAAATGAATTCCTATGTTTTCTAGCTTGGAATAGAGCAGACATATTTATGTGTCTGTTTCATATTGATCAGTCCTCAGCGCTATAACTAACAAATTTTATTCTCTTAGTTAACTGTTTAGTTACAGCGATACTTATAATGATAGACTTCGAGACTCAGAATCTTATCAAGAGAAATATTTGAGCCAACTAAATAACTAAGGCTATCAAGAAGTAATCAACACAAACCCATCCAGAACCCGTGTTAAAACAAATCGACTATATCATTAATCTATTTTGGCTGAATGTTTGTTCCGATGCGCGAGAAAAACGATCAGACAGCCAGTAATCATACAAGGCAGACGTGATCATTGCGACCTTACTGGATCGTAATAACAGTGTTCTGAAGCAACGTATGAAATGTTAATGAGTGAGAGCAGAGTAAAGACACTGTGTAGCTTAACAATGTATACTAATATTATAAAGCTGAACAATTTGTTTGAACCCGCTAATCTCAGGAACCGCTGGTCCGATTTTGAAAATTCTTTCAGTGTTGGATAGTAAATTTAACAAGGAAGGCTTAAGGCTATATTTTGTTTTCAAAAAAATTGGGGATCCATACTAAAAGTTCAACAATACAACGCAAGGTCTAAATATCGAAACGAACGCTTGTGAAACCGCTGGCAGAAACTAGTTGACAATATATAATATAAATAGATCATGTATATAATTTAAATTGGTCAGTAATTTTTTGTTAATCATATAATTATCATAAAAATGATTTGTACCATAAATTTTATTTAAGATATAGTGTGAAGAACACGGCTATACAGTGCACTGCGATCAAGATATAAAGTTAATTCTGCTAGTGTTATTTAATCTTAGATTTAAACACAATATTTTAGTAAAGTCAGAGCTGATCTAAGCTCAACGCCGCTCTTTACCCAAACTCAGAAAGCATGCTAGTCAGACCCAGCCTACGGCCATCTCCACGTTTCTTTCAACACGTAACAAATTGTGTATTTAATGCTCACTTAACGTGTAATATCAAATATGTCAAGAGTATGAAAAGATTTTTGCAATCCCGACGGCGTTGGTGTAAACAAGATGCTATTCTGCCAAGGGCGTAACGCGTTTTATGTTTTGTTTGTCAGATAAACAGCTTTCGCCGTAGATTAAAGAAAACAGCTCGCCAACTCCGTACATGTTTAATTAAATAAAAATATACGTTATTATTTATTCCCCAAAACATTAAACAGGTTAAAATTATTACGTTATTCCGTTTTGATCTAATTTTAAAAATAATAAAATTAAGTTGCAAGTTGTGTGGTTAGAATTGACTGATGGAAGTGTCATATTACGATGCTTCTGGCCTTTTTTTATGCGTTAGGAAGGCAAACGAGCATACAGTTCACTTATATTAAGCGATTTCTGCCGCCCATGGACACCTCCAAGATCACTACATTTAGAAAACGCGTTGCCAACCTTAAGACCTTAGTAATACATATAATTTTGAAGTTATGATGTTTTGCTGCCGGCTTTATTTATGTTTATTTCGAGTATTCAGAAATGCATAGACTGAAATCGAAACGAGCATAGCACTTCACAACTTTTCCATCTATGAACGGTGGTAAGTGACGCGGACGGAACTTATAAATTATTAGGCGTTCCTCCCACCACAACCAAACGCAAACATGGCATTGGCCAAGCTGTTTATATTACCTGTGGCTGATCATAGCGGCTGGTTGGAAGTAGAAAATTATAGGATAGCGTAGGCTCTCATAAAGCCTTATCTTGTGCTTCAACATCGTACACTCGACTGAGCACTGCTCAAGAAAACGGTTTTCTATAAAGACGGCCATAAGTCGTTTGTATACAACAATCTTTTTGCCGCAGTGTATTATCGGAATTCAGAAGCAGGTTTATACTGTACGAAACAAAGGAACGGAGGTAGCAAGTTTAATAGAAAATAGAACCTTCTTTAACCGACTTCTCTTGTGATTTCACTTCGTTATAAGGTATGGTATGGTAAGGTTCGGTATGGGTACTGGTTGGAATTAATGCAAGTATCCTATAAGCCGCGAACACATTGTTGAATTCAAATTAACTAAAATATGATTGTTTGGTATTATGAATATGTGGTCAGTGGTTTCGAACAGGTCCCAATATCTTCATAAATCGTTAGCTTCACACCTTGGCTTATATTATTGGACTTTTAGTAAGAATACCATATTTTTTTGTAAGTTTAATTAAACCCATGATCACAGCAGATAGTGTACCTTCGCAACAGTAATAAAATTTTTCAAACCGGTCAAGTAGTTTCGGAGCTTAATGAATGCAAGCAAACAAACAAAAAAACAATCAAATCCTTCCTCTTTATATGAGCTATAATTTTATGAAATATTATTAAATTTAATTCAATAGTTTTGGCGTGAACGAGTAACAAATATTCATACATACAATATTTCGCGTTTATAATATTAGGAATTACTTATAGAGACACTGTAATAGTCTTTTAAAGTAATATTTTACAGCGAATTTAAAAAAGTAATAGAAAAATGTACAAAGATTTATGGCCTCAGTAACTCTAGTTTCCACACAAGTAACTCTTAAAGTATTTTAGAAACTATAAGGTCAAGGATCAAAAGGGTAACTAATATTTCTCGTGGCTCGATGCCAAAGGTAAAAAGATCTAGATTCTGGGCGGCTAGCCAGATATTGAAAGGTAGGCCTCTTGTTAAGATATCAGCATTTTTTGATAGCATAACATTTTGCCAACGTAATAAATGTATTGCCTACAATTAAACTACTAAATATTTTCTCCAAGCTTTCTATAATTTCTTTATTGAAGCTTAAAGCTTTCAAATAAAAAAAAATCGAATGTTCTAGCTTTCTCAGTCTTAAGAAAAATAGTGGACGAAAATTCATGAATTTATATACGACGAACAAATAAAAACCCTCCTTAATATTAACATATAAAGGAGATCATCTCGGTGAGTTTATTTTTAAAATATTTAAAAAGCTGCGTCAACCCTGTCTAGTAATATCAAGGAACTCTTGTGGAAAAGAATTATGTACTACAAGCTACTTCAATTTTCATAAGGTGTCTTACTGGAACCGTGAGACTTTACTTAAAATGTTTATACTATTTTTGAATTTAAAATTTGTGTGATATTCAAGTGCTTATGGGGCATGCTTGTGGGGCATGCGCCAATCGTTTTATCTTCTTTGTAAGTAATTAATCTATTCATTTTAGTTAAATTTATATATACAGTATTTCTACTATCAATAAAGTAATGAATGTCAACTAACTCCTCATAATATGATCTATTAGCCAGTAAAAGTTCTATCAAAATCGTGTCCATCGTTAGGGGGTAAGTCGGAACAAGTTGACAGACCATTTTATTAATACAGTTTCCGCTAGACATTTAAAATATTTTATTTATTAGTATACCTAGACATGAAGTCAAAATAATTTTGTCATTCAGAACTGAGTCTACGTCTGTAATTCTTTGACATAGCCAACTGAACTTACTAAAGGAACTAGATTAGGAAATATATCTAATATTCCAGACCAATGATTTAGGACTTCTGTCCTGCACCTGTGGGTTCTTTCCGTTTGAACGAATTCTACATTCGTATAATACTTTGGGCTAATAATATAAAGCTATTATTAAAGTTGAAACCGTATCAAAATCGGTTTGTCATTTCGGAGATGTTAATGATTAAATAACTATTTATATTTACTACAAAACAACTTAAAATTATTTATTGTTACAATAATTTTAATATTTATCATAAACTGATACTAGAGCGTCATAATTACAAAGATCAGTGTCACAAAGGGTCCACCAATAATTGTACAAAGGTTGAGAGACGCAGCCTCGCCACAGATAACCTTCACTTCGGATAGCTTTAACAGCACAGATCTCATTTTCTGGACATAATTGGATAGGCAGACCACCTCTAAAACAATATTAAAATTAAAAAAAAAATTCGAACAAAAAAATGTATGAAACATCAGTCTATTGTTTAGAAGCTACGAGGCTGCAGACATACAAACAAACTGACGGAAGAAGGTAAAAAGGTGATAAGTTACATACATATTGCCCTCCAAACAATTAGCGCTGTCAAGAATATCACCAGCTTTCGAGGTGACGTTCACTTCGCATCGTAAGCACGACATATCTTTAAAAATGGTCCGCCTCAGACGCTTCGTTCGGGACATTTCTATGACATTTTCTATCCAATCGCGTTTCCTAGAAAATATGTGGGGCATCTCCGAAATAGCGATATAATTACAAAGGTTACAAGAACAGAAATACGTCGTGACGTTCCGGTTTATATTGAAGCACCCACGATCGACTAGACCGAAGGGCGTGTGCTGGGAATAACACAAATCTTCATCTCCCTCGCATACTATAGATGGGATTCTGAAAACATCAGTTATGTTTGTTGAAGCGGTTAATTTATTTAAATAAAAGATAGAAATATTAACACACAGTTTTATTCTAGATGCATATTTTCTCTTGACAACTGGCAGACAACGACGCACGCAAGAGAACAGATTAGAACTAGATGGCGCCACTTGAGCGTTGATAAGATTATAAATTTACCTTATTACAACAATGTTCATCTACTTTAAACCACAGTGGCTTCGATAGCATTGATTGTTACATCTTAGGTTACATTATTGGGCTTTTAGTAGGGATCTCTATTTTTTATATATAATATAGCCTATAACCTTCCTCGATGAGTGTAGAATTCAACACTGAAAGAATTTTTCAAATCGGACCAGCGGTTTCTGAGATTAGCGAGTTTAAACAAACAAAGTCTTCAGCAACATAATATTAGTATAGATATAGATATATCTATTTTAATAAGAATAAATCAAACAGATCTGTTAATCCTTTTATTAATCTTATTTCTGAATTCTATTATTGCTGTACTTTAATATTTTACCAAAACCGTGTTATTGCCACGAGTTAAAATATAGCATTCTGATATTAAACTACTCACAATTTGTTTTTGGGGTCACTGCATTGTTTGACTTCAACATTATTGCAAAAAATGCAAGATCTTTTTGTTGTACTGTTATAATAATTATCTGATATTGTTAATGTTGCTTTCCTGTTGAGGTCCTTGGAATTCTCAAGAGATTCTATGTAATCATTTTTTTCCTCGCTTTCCGCCCTCTGAAGGATAACTAAATCTTTCGAGAGATTAAGTAACTCATTTTTAATTGTTAATTCTTGAATCATAGTAATATTTTCAGTTTTATTCTCTAAATACTCTTCTGTTACTAATTTTGAGGGGGCTTTATCAGCAACATTTGCATTTTTCAAAAACTTAACATTGTGTGATGGTTCGGTATTATTTTTATATTCTTTGAGACTATTTGTAGTTTGTTTCACATCTAGATCTACTAGAATTGTCGGTTCATCGGGTGCACTAAATATTTCTTTCACGTTTTCCACGAGAAACGATACTATATTTTTGTCTGGCTTCTCTGATGTGGTTTGTTTCACAGAAACTTCTTCGACCTTTTCTCTGAAGCTCGGAAAAGACAACGTCTTCCTAGCTTCCTCACAATTAAACAAAGGTATTACACATAACAGACATATTAATTTTAACATCATAATTGATAGCTACAAATTTATTTGAATAATGTCTCGGAATCAATGACAGCAAATTCTTGTCAACATAGAAAAAGTTTCGTAAAAAAGAGTACAGAGTTTGCCAAACATATAATTAATTCATTAGTACAAGTATACTGTACCACCGAACCACTCGATAATAATACTTGTTTAAAATGATCATTACTATTTCCGTGCTCAATGAAATCAGTACTTTGTTTGGTATGTGGAGTATTAAATGGTTCATTGTTACACTTTGTTTTATTGCAAAATTTGAAAATGGAATTGAAGACTGGTTGGTCTATACATCCTCTGGATACGAAATCCGAATCCAAATCGACATTTGTGTAACAAACTTGGTCCTTACCACATACCATATAATCGGCACTAAAAATAGAACAATGTTATAACGAAGCAATGCAACATTTCAGTTCAGTTTTATTTGTATGAGGTATAAAGTTACAATGAAGTTTATAGAATTAAATTTTAATTGAAAAGTTGTTGAGGTTGAATCTAAAGTAGTGCAGCTTAATTGTTGTTTGGACTACGATTAACCGTTACGAGAATCCAATAAACTCACTCTTTCCCTTGCTTACAATATTTGTCTGCGACACGATTTATGCCTTTAGTTTCGCAGACTTTACAGACAAGGTCCATTCCGAGTAGTGCAGTGCGCAGGCGCCGGTTGTCGTATTCCCAATCTCTTACTGTCTTGTAGTCGTAGGAAGCGGTGTCATCAAACGGTTTGTCATTGCAGAGCGGACATTTGCATATAAATGTCCTATTTAACCTGCTTTGGGACATACAGCCCCTCTTAATGTACTGTGGGTGTATTTCGGTAAAACATTCTTCACTGCTCACGCAATTTACTGAAGTTTGGCTGCAAATGGATTAAGATTACAATTTAGGATAAGAGGCGCCTTAAATATTTTATTACTTACACCGTTAAGTATTCGTGTTAGATTTTTAGAACTATATTATAACCAGCTTTTGCCCGCGGCTTTGCTCGGATTCATATCGAATTTGTCAATCACTTCTGGTTAGATGTACAGGCATAGATAACTGTCTATCATATTACTCTTGGTTGTCATTGAATACTGAACGCGGTTCCTACTGATTTATCTAATGTACATAATTCTCGCATCACTGTGTGCGTAATTGAAATCCTCAGAAAAAGCTCGACCGATTTTAGTGAAATTTTATGTGCATGTTCTAGGTCTGAGAATCGGACATCTATTTATCATCCCCAAAAATGATATTTTTTTAAGAAATTTTTTGATGTTACATCATATAAAAATACACTCAACCCCAGATTTTCACCCTCCTTTAATCAACCCCTATTTTTAGGTAGCAAAACGTTTGCTGGGTCAGCTAGTAAGTATGTAACACTAACATTTCACCGCTATAGCATTTGTCACGTTTGAATATTCCTTTACTATGACACTGCAGACATTTCAAAGGACCATAATTAGTAAGTACTTCCCTTATTTGCCTTGCCACATCTTGTTTGTTGAAATTACTTGGGAAAGTCGCTTTATGGGGGAATTTGACATTTTGTTCTGTATTTTTGCCGAATTCTGTATTATTCAGAGGCATTACCGTAATCACAGTCTTAGAAGGTTCACCCGAATTATTTCGCTGAGGTTTCATTGCAATTTTGCTTTGTCCTTTAATATTATTTGCATACTCGCCTCTGACGCTAGGGACTAATACGGCTAATAAAAGAAAATTGAAAAGATTCCGCTTATTTACTTTCATCATAATTTTAAAACCATTTTTAGGTTGAATTACAATGAAAGCTTCTGTCATAGATAAAAAGACTTTTGTGAAGATATTATGAATGAGGTTTTTATGTAGCTATAATCTACACTA
>JAOSYY010000015.1:11364761-11378081 GCA_025727935.1 Hebomoia glaucippe
CCATATCAAAGCAAAAAATATATTTAACGCACAAGTTTGGGCAAAAATTTAGTTTTTATGTGTAGATAGGACATTTTTTTTAGTTCCAATGAATATGGTTTAATGTTATCTACTAAAAGTTATATTAAAATGAACTCAATTAAAAAAATGCAATCATAACTATATAAAAACTTTATACTAAGAAAATAGAAAATAGGTATGTATTAAAAATACTGCCTTCATGACTGTAAAACGATAAACCTTTTGATTGCATAAAGCTTTTAATCTAATCACATACTGTCATGTCTATAAAAATCCAGAATCAAACATAGAAATGTGTCTGCCCAACAACTGTTATTGAGTATACGAAAAATTTATGTTAATTATAAACTTACTAAGAAAGTATTGAGAGTATGTCAAATTCAACATTGCTGCAATACTTAATTTTTTTTATTTTATGTATAGCAACATTGTACTCATATTAAAAAAGTAAATTAATCTCAGCTATACTATAAATGTAGGTACATATACATATCTTGTAATTTATTTTCTTTTATGCTATAGAAAGCCAAACGAGCTTACAGTTCACTTATATTAAGCGATTCCTGTCGCCCATGGACAACTCCAAGATCAGTAGACCTATTCTAATGTTCCAGTTTGTTTTAATAGCCATTAGTTTTAATAGCCATTAAAAACGTAAACGTCGATAAAAAAAAGTAGATCTAGAAGACGCGTTGCCAACCTTAAGGCTCTAGCCAAGTTACATAATCTTTGACGTTGTGACGTTTTGCTGTCTGCCTTATTTATTGTTTGATTTTTATAATAATTGTTGACTAAAATGCTACACACACTCATTATAATATATAAATATATATTACCAAACAACACCAGATACCTATGCCTTAAACACATTAAGTCTATTCCCAAAACTCACGAAACATTAAAGCAGTCGTATTCAAAGTTACGACCGCGTAAGATTCGCTGCACGAGTTAAATGAGTTTTTTTTATAATCGTAATTCATAACGAGTCGACAACAAGCCGAAGCGAGACAATAAACCATCTGCTCTGATGAGATATTCCATAATGATTATTGCTTATGGTTGAACCGCTTCTGGACACTATAATTTGGTTACGAATGATTTGAATAATTATTCATAATGTTGGATAACGCGTTAGACTCGACATATTTTGAGATGCGTAGTTTTCATTGCTTTGGACGGTAAGATAGGCTGGAAATACTCTATTAATTGACACATTATAAGTCACACTTTACACGTTACACGTAGCACGTTACACGCAACGTTACGCGTTAATCTTTACACGTAGCACATTTTATCGTTTGACGAAAGAATACCTATGGAATATATTAATAAAAAAGTAGACGTATATGCCTGTGTGTGTCTGTGCAAAATCGGTACATCTGTTTCGGAGATACGTAGGAACAAATAGATAGACCAAAAATCATTGAGAAGTCATTGTTTACCATTGAGAAAGCTTTAATTTTGTCTCTTGATAACTATTAGAAAAATAATTAAATTAAATATTATTCATTATATACTTCACTTGAGATTTATATAATAAATTTCACTCTGACAAATGTCGCTTTGACCTCATAACTCATATGATCTGCGTAAAGGGAAAACTACTTAACGTTGACACATCGTAGCAATATGTTATTTAATATTACCGAAGTTGATATTTCAGAATCAGCTTTTACGATTCCTCGCGACCGATTTTCTCGTGTTAAAACTATTTGATTGATGACCGCCTTCCGGCTTTTTGATTTTTTTTAGTTTCAAGCACTTCCTATTCACACAATGGGTGTCATCTGTCATTGTTGTCAAATATTAGGCTAGGGACATAATGTTGACGTCTTAAGTCATTTTTATATCAATCTCTCTCTACATGTTTAATCGAACATACAAACTAAAAAATGGCTTTACAAGATCTGACGATCTATAAGATTAAATTAATTTTTTTTTTTTTGTAAAAAACATGGTACAGGAATTTAGATGTAAGAGCTTTTAAGCTACGCGAACTTTCAAAGAATTGTATTTAATTGAAATTAAATGAAATTTTGTGCTCGGGTTGACCAATTATACTTAAAAATAGCTGCACAAGATACGATTATCGATTTTAAGGTGTTATATTAGTTCAAAGCTTTGAAATAAAAGGCGAGAAACAAACTAGCATACAGTCGTCTAGTTAAAATGATTACTCTAATAGAACTCACTAAAAGCTACTTTGAAAACAGTCGTTTATACAGCCTTTGTTTTTAAAAAGCATTGTTGGCGTAATCAGGTCGTAAAGTAATGCAGCGAGCTATCAAGAATGCAACATGCATTTAAATATTTCCATGATTTCGCATAAAAATAAGGATAATATATGCAATTATAGTAATCTTAGCACGCAATTTGAACTCGGCGAAGGCTCGACACATTTAGGTCAAAACGTGACTAATATCTCACATATTCTATCAGATGAAAGTAGATAATATGAACATCGGTAATGTATGGGAATGTATAATCGTGTTTTTAATGAGTACGCGTACTCGTATTGTCTGCGTAAATTGAAAAATCGCTATTGTTTGTCAGCCATATTGTTGGAAGTGACGTTTAATGCGCTCTTAGATACTAGACGTGTGTAGGTATCCTGAACTATTCTACGTCACATTTTAAAATTTCACGTTGTACAGAGAAAATATTCTTCTGTCGATTGTAGTCCTTTTTAAAGGGAGGTGAATTTCTATATATCGTAATACACTAACTATAAAGTTACCTGTGTGGAAAAGTCGAGGTTATAACTACCAAATCGTTACTTTAAAAGGTTTAAAAGACTACAATTATTTTCATCTCTTCTTTTTTTAAACTAACTTCTGCCAGCATCTTCGCTCGTGTTCATTTCAATTTTAACACCTTGGATTTTATATTTGACTTTCAGTAAAGATCCCTGTTTGTTTTGAAAATATAATAGCCTATAGACTTCTATGATAAATGTACTATCCAACACTAAAAGAATTTTTCAATTCGCGCGGTTCCTGAGTTTAGCGCGTTCAAAAAAAACAAAGTTTTCAGCTTTATAATATTAAGATTTTAAATGACAGTTAAAAAATTAAACCTATTCTATGTTATTGCAATTACTATTATCGTTTAAATTGTCGCGTGATTATATATTAAAAAGCTCGCTGGTAATCATCTGAACTATATATTCATCATACCATTTAATAAATTGTAACCTTTTTTAGCGTCTGTAAAACGTTAATTTTTGATCAGAGCAGAACTCATCATTCACTTCGATCCACGATTATTATTTAGCCTTCGGCGATGCAGTCCGATCATTTTGTTTCGGTCGCCGGGACAAATTCTTCAATAACAAAAATTCGGTTTTAGACTCCGAGATTTAATCTAATGAACAATGGTATAAGAAATATGATTTATGAAAATTGAGCCGTTGCTTTGTTTTCGGCTACGAGGAATCTAATCGATCGTTACAATTTTAAATACGATATTAATTAAAGCATGCTTATGAATAATTTATTTATGTTTTGGATGAAAACATTCGCGTGCTTCGAGTTTTAGATGTATCTTATCTTTGCCATCGAAATTTGTTAAGCTTCTTCAGTTGCTGTTTTGATTTGATAACCTTTTGTTAAGAATATGGGACTTAGAATTTATACGATCTATATCGGGGAGCTGATTAGGTTATGCATTAAATACCACTGGCTGAGCTTTTTAAACAATTAAATTATGTAAATCTTTTTATGTTTCACATGTGAGATTATTTATTTCCTTTTTAAATTTACATACTCGCTTTGTTTTTGACTCGAAGAATCGAAAAAGACTGGCTTGTCTGTCTGTCTGTGGCATCATACGTTCCAAACAAAAACAATTTTGTTTTGACTAGTCGATGGACCTAATTTAAAATTATTCATGAATGTAATGTAAATTTAGTTTCTAGCAATAGAAATATATTTGTAATTAATCTAACAATATATAAATTTGTTTATCAATATGCAAATAATAATGGCGTGCCATCACAGTGATTAAATGATGACGGGAAATCAATTGCAGTCATTTGATTAAATTTGCATAATGCGATAATACTCGAATCATCGTCATGAGCCAACCACAATATACAATATTGTTATAATTAAAAGAGCATTTGATTAGAAAAATATGTAGAATTCCCCTTAAAAAAGGCCCGCGGGCATTGTTGCAATCAATAATTCTTGTCAGAATAAAAATTAATTGCTCTATTAAGGCTTTATACTGAGATATTTTGCCTTCATCTTCATAACACTATCGCCTGGCTTGGTTTCATTTGTTTCACATTTTAAGTGTACAGTGTGTTTGGGGACTGCTCCTGAAAACGAAGACAGGTGATAGTACTAATGACACCTTGGATGAAGGGACGGAATAAAATTCGATCCTGACTAAAAAAAATCATATTTTTTAAAACGTTTTATTAGTGTTATTTCGCTCCAGCATGTTAGTCCCGCTGTTTTTGTTATCATGCTTCATTGCTGGTTCTTTTTTAACAAAGTAATATATTCTTTATGAAATTATAGTTTCATTTAGAAGTACTTACAAGATGGTGCGTAAATAATGCTAATATAAAGTGTTAAAAATATTTATTTTTTTAATCAGTGGCGATTTTTTTCCGTACACTTATTGAAGGCTATATTCGAACATTTCATAAAAGTAGGGGTCCTTAGTAAAAGCCCAATAATGTGTAAAAATAGAAAAAACGCAAGCGAAGCCGCTGGCAGAAGCCAGTATAATATAAACGCAAAGGATCTTCATCCCTAGATTCCTTAAATAAAGTTTCCCGTCTTGAAAGCTCGTGACGTCAACTATTTGTTAGGCCGGTATACATATAGAGATATTTTTTGCTGCCATGTGAAGTATGATAAATTGCCTCCGAACACCGCCTGAATGCAAATCTTGCGAAGTGGGTCAGCCTGGTGATATTATTTTTCACGTCAAACCACCGCTGCTGAATGATTGATCTTTCATTGTTCCTGTTATATTTTTACGATTCAAAAGTTTTTACACATGATGGTGAGAATGGTCTATTGCGGTCGTAAAGTATTTTATTGTCCGTTTTGAAGAATCGGTTTTTTTGCAGTTCCGGTTTTTGATAGATTAATAAACGTAAATAGTCTTAGAAGATTGTGTTCAAAATATTGATATATTTTTAAGTTTTAATTTTTTTTCATATAGCAATACCTTTTTGAAAAAAGTTGTGGTTGGATACATCAATTAATTAAATATATGTGGCAAAAAAAAAAAGAATTTAATGGTAACTTTTAATCTATTATTATATAATATGAGAAAAACTAAATTTCAATAATTCCTTAAGCTGTTTTTTGTGTTTAAATAGTGATAAGAATTTGAAATGTCGATGATAGTGAAAAAAACATGACTATTTATAGAGTCATCTATACTAATATTAAAAAGATGAATAGTTTGTTTGTTTGAACGCGTTAATCTCAGGAACGTGGTCAAATTTGAAAAAATCTTTCAGTGTTAGATAGTACGTTTATCGAGTAAAGCTATAGGCTATATTATATTAAAAAAAAATAGGGATCCTTACTAAAAGTCCAGTTAGGTATCCCGTGGTGAAAAAATCGTAATGAACGTGAGCAAAGCCGCTGGCAGAAGCTAGTACCCTGATATTCTACGAAATGCTATATGGAAAAGATTGATGGACGAAAAGAATCGGTTATATAGTAAGATTCCGTGTAAATAATGATATACATTTAAGAAATGGTTGTTATATGAAATCACTAGAGGCAGAGAGGTGGAGTATAATTTTATAAAATACGAAGCTTATTCGATATTATGCGTGAGCGCGAATTATGGCTTAAAATACCAGCACGCGATTAAAATTGTTTGCCAAACGCCTGGAGACAGAATAACATTACACCAATATTGAACACTATAAAAATATCCGCCATTATGAATTTGAGACCGCTTTAAATCTTAATATTTTTTTCTCTGGCGGACTTTGTGCATAAAATCCAAATGTAGAAAATAACTAAAATTTTCTCATAGGTGATGGTTTTAATAAGAATTTACTTTGAAACTTCGAAAAAACGTATGTTGTAATATTTTTAAATACTATTAAGAATCATATTAAACTTTTTTGTTAGCAATTGTCTAGAAATTTGTGAAAAGCTTAAATAAGTCATATATTATAATTAAGAGCTTTTTCAATAATGTCAGGATAACCAAAAAAATCGCATCAAATTTGATCGAATCATTTAGGAGTTACGATGCCAGAATAAACACGTACAACTTATAATATTTCTTTTTTGAGTTGCGACTTAAAAATTTGGAGGTTTCGGAGGGGTATGGGAGAAAAATCGTGACACGAGAATTTTAAATTTAAGTTTTATTTCCTCTATCACTGTTAATGTTATTTTTTTAATGAATGCATTAAATTCCTCACCAAATCCTGCAAATATTTTCATCTAAAGTTATAACAAAGATAAACGTTATCAAGAATTCTCCAAACGTCTAATTTTGCTCGCTACATATTAACCTTGATTAACCTCTAAAATCTCTCACGAAGATCTCAATGTGCGTAATAATTTAGATCTAAGACTAGACATACTAAGAATTTTACAGGTGTCTTATAGTTCAAGGAGCTTATCAAAATTAGCTTAGAAATTCTCAGTATTATTAGCGCTAAAAGCTTGAAAGAAGATAAATATTATTATATTACTTATTTCGTATTCTTTGGGAAATATGAACGTATTGTTAGATAATTTAATGTATTATATATTTTCTGGTATATAGGGTATATAATACAATTATTGTTCGTCTGTCTCGTTCCGGAAACGTGGACCAATTTTTACGTGATTTTCATCGACAGTTAGACATTAGTGATTAATATATTTCACTTTAATTAATTGACCTTAAAATCGTGATTATATAAAATCAATGTACTTTTTATGCGACAGTTCTCTTATACTGATTCCTGTCACCCATGGACACCTCCAAGATCAGTAGATCTAGACAACGCGTTGCCAACCTTAAGGCCTTATCTATAAAACGATAGCACGCTTAGTATAAAATCTGATATACATAGAATTAGCGCTTCAAAATAGATTCAGAATATTCAGCGTAAGCTTGAGAATATCAGATCGCTGAAGACCTATTACGTCTAAGTTACCTGATACAGAGTTCGAAAACACTTACGATATTTGGGTGAACCCAATATTATGTTAACGTTGGTGGATCACTAACGAGTTTATTTAGACTTGAACTGCTCTGTATATTGTGAGAAGTTTGAAACTTAGGTGTCTTACGATATCTCACATCTTATCTGCTTATATAAATACATTCATATAGAAATCCCTCTTTTTCATAAATAGGTAAAGACTATGGCTTTCTACTTGCTACGATTCTAACTGAAACTTGACACACTCGACGGGGCATTTCCTTAGTCCTCAATTTGATCTAAGTACATCCATCTATGTGAATCATTTCAGACTTTACCATATCTATACTAATACTAGCTGACCCGGCGAACTTTGTTTCACCTTAGAGGCAATAAATGAGCAGATTTTGGGTTTATTAAGTTCAATTTTTTATTAGGATAATAAATTAAATTAATGATAGTATCACAATAAGCTGATAGAAATTCGAAAAAAACACATCAACCGCGCAACTTTAATATTTGTAAGTGTTAAATTTTCAACCATAGACAGCATTCGTTTAGCTGTCAGTCGCGTTTTGTTATTCCGTCAGTTGCGGTTTGTTGTACCATGTTTTATAGCGAATCCCACAGGAATGGGATGAGAAGTATCCTGTCCTTCTGGTCCCAAGCTACCGCACCGCAAATTTTCTACCAAATCGGTTCAGCCGTTCTTGAGTTATAAGTAATGTAACTAACACGACTTTCTTTTATGAAGTTGAGAGTTTGTTTGTTTGAACGCGCTAATCTCTGGAACCGGCGGTTCGATTTGTAAATTTTTTTCAGTGTTGGATAGTACATTCATTGAGGAAGGCTATAGGCTATATTATACATAAAAAAATAGGGATCCTCACTAAAAGTCCAATAATGTAATCCAAGGTGTAAAATCGAGATGAACGCGAGTGAAGCCGCCGGCAGTAGATAATAATATAAAAATAAAAATAAATGAATTTACGTTTTTACGAAATTATTATGAATAGAAAACTGTTGAATTTAAACCTTAATAGAGATATTTAAGTGATAAAAATATTTTGGTGTTACTCTTTCTTGACCAACACCAAATATTTTTGAGGTTTAATCCATATTCGTAATTTTTTCACGTATTATTAAATTCGATTTTTTTTAACTATATAACACCACGAAATCAAGTATTTCTGTATGACATGCACCTTCAAACTTCTAAACAACATCACGAGTAATTACCAATTAGGACCCCACGTATAAGAACGTGACGTCTGTATGTACGTCCTAGTTAAAATTTTGATTACCATCAACTCGTGTTGTGTGTGATGCCATGCAAATTACATTTCTCAAGAATTGCTTTTGAATTCTCATACGAAAATTCCTTAAAAATTAACTTGTTGGTGAGATGACGAGATTAATTACTTCTAGACAAAATATATTTAAATAATATTGTATTATTATATTTATTAAATATATAACCGGAAAAATACTACAATTATATTATACTTAGTTATTATCTATCGTAAAACTCTAGGAATTGCAGTAGATTTGTTAGAACGGGATAGTTCATTGTGCAGATAAAGTATGCACTTCGCAAGACATTTTTGGATCTTCAAATGTTTCCAATAGATGAGAAATCACATTATTGGTCCTTAGGCAATAAAAAGTTAATGTAATATCCAAAAAATCTAACATATAAAATTCTCGTGTCACAATGTTTGTTCCCATGCTCCTCCGAAACGGCTCGAGCGATTCTTATGAACTTTTCTATGCATATTCAGGTCTGAGAACCGGCTAATATCTATTTTCCGTCCATGTTAAGGGTGGTCCACCGCTAAATTTCTTTTTTATTTTTTAGACAAAATTTTAGCGTTTATTTTTCTATGATACATCATATAGAAATACATACAATACCAAATTTTATATATTTATGTGGCTAAACTACGTTTGCTGGGTCAGTGAATATTATTTATAAAAAGGAAAATGATTACTTAATAAGATTTTAATGAGAAGTTCATTAAATTACGGTTCCTCAAACAATATATCGTATATTCTTATCTTCCGCAATTTTTGTTGTAAAATTGTATTTTCTCCCAAGTTTAGATTTTATGCTCTTTTTATGATGATGTCATGAATCTTTAAGGAACTAACTTCCATTTTGTTGCCTCTTAAGTTTGGAGACTTTATAAGTTAGATCCTCTTTGTGTAGTTTGATAATTTGTAGGTCCTTTAATTAAACATTTCTTAGATGTTTGTTAATTATAAAAATAATTAACAAAAGAATTTCAGACAGACTATTTTTTTTGTGATAGGAAGCCTAACGAGCATACAGTTCATTTATATTAAGCAATTCCTTCCATCCGACATCAGTAGATCTAGAAGACGAGAACCTTAAGGCCTTATATTATTTTTATTTTAAGTATTCAGAATAAATTTACTGTGTCTACATTCAAAATTCCTTTTTTCATTACTAACCACTACCCAACTTTGAGATCCATGTTAAATTTGACTATACTAGCTGCTGCCAACGGTTTCGCTTGCGTTCATTTCGATTTTTACACCTTCGGTTACATTATTGGACTTTTAGTAAGGATCTCTAATTTTTTGAAAATTTAATATAGGCTATGTTCACCGGAGATAGTGTAGCTTCTCAACAGTGAAAATAAATTTGAAATTGGTCTAGTAGTTTCGGAGCTTATTACAAATACGCAAACAAAAAACAATCAAACGTTTCCTCTTTATAATATTAGTGTAGATTATTTTAAAAACCTATAAACTCGTCACATTAACAATACAGAATTAAAATTCTGTTTTCGTAGTACTGTTTGTTTAAAGCACAAAGCGTACTGTAGTTAAAATTCAATTGCGATCGCATACGACAATAATAACATTGTGTTACAATTTATATTATATGCAAATATTTTATTCATAGACATAAATTCCATAGAGTTCGCTGCGTGTAAAATAAACTAAGTTGTATCGTCTTTTATTTGTGTAATATTGACTTTTTGTATAAAACCGGCTCAAATGCAAATGCATTAAATATTTTTAGTAAATGCATTAAATAGTATGATATTTTGTGCAGTTTTTAACGAAAATACTAGTTAACGAATTTTTAACCGACTTCGAAAATGATGTAGTTAAAGATTTAATTAATGTTTTTTATCGGAAAACAGATAAATCTCTTGTGTAGATCTTAAAAAGTTCTACGTATAACAAGAAATATGCGTATATTTATTAGTATTAAACACTATACATAAAAACTGTCTGTTTTCTGTTTGTAATCTTTAAGATTCCTGTTATAATTATATTACCATCTTCAAAATAAATAAAAGACCAATTCACTTGAATTGCATAAGTATTAAACAAAAAATGGTCAAATGAGGGCTATTTTCACGAGCTTAATGTCAATACCACGCTTTAGGAACAGTTCATGTGCAGTCTCAACAACAGGATTATTGAAATAAATAGCCATTAATCCCCCGGGACGCGATTAGAGTAAGAGCGAACGCGGTTTATTTAGAGAATTTTTTTTAAATGGCAACGATTTAGACGTTGAAGTAGTTGTTTTTTATGCGATAGGAAGGCAAACGAACATTCAGTTCACGTATATTAAGCAATTCCTTCACACTTCCAACATTAGTATATCTAGAAAACGCGTTGCAAACCTTAAGGCCTTATTTTATTTATATTTCGAGTATTCGTTAATTCCTAGACTGAAATCGTAACGCGCATAGAACTTCACGAACTTTCATCTATGAACACTGGTAATTGACCCGGACGGAACTTATAAATTATTAGGATTTCCTCCCACCACCTTTAATATTCGAAATGCCTGTGTTTTTGACACTCGTCCGGCCACGAGTAGCCCGTACCCGAGACAATACACAAATTACATATTTTTAAAATACAACTGATTTCCGAACGGGACTCGAACCCGATGCTCAGAGCCATCAAATTCATAATTTTTTCTTTAATATTAAACTTTTATGGCGAAGAAAAATAACACAATCTTTATTTATCTGGGGCACTTCGAACCAGTTGAAAGCTATTGATATGTTTATAATTGGTATAGAAAGTTTTCCGCTTTCCGCTTCCGCTCATACAGAAACCTCTTCCCAAGCCAAGAGCACGTGTTCATACCATAAGTTTGAGTTGCGATACTCTCTTTGTTTAGCTGTCTGACGCTATTTGCATTAATGCCTACTTTATGATCTGCATTCTACGTTGACACGGATGAATTGGCACAGAGATTGCTGTTTAGTGAAGCTCGTTGAGCCAATTAGGCCTACGAAGAATAATAAACAATAAATGGACTTCAGTATGAAATTTCTTGATTAATTACTTCAATTAAAATTGTAAACAGAATGTTCTGTCGTCTAGTAATTCATGCATATACTGGGTGTTAGGGGAAAACTCCCGAAAACGAAGACAGATGATGGTACGGAAAAAAATTTACCCTGACTAAAAAAAACATATTTTTAAAATTTTTACGTTATTTCGCTCTGTCATGTTAGATCAGCCATTTTTGTTATCATGCTTCATAGCTGGTTCTTTTTTTAGTTTTTTTTTTTTAGTATTTCTTATGGAACTATCGTTTCATTTAGCTGTACTTACAAGATGGAGCGTAAATAACGTTAATAAAATTGAAAAATTCTTTTTTACATAAAATGAACTGGCTTCGAATGTATTGGTGATCTTTGTCGTCGAAATGGAGCTATATAGGAAACTAAATTTAGACTATTAATAAAATTAGATAAATTAAAATATTGTATTTTAAAAAAATATTTAAAATTAAGATCTCTATTTTTGAAGAACCCTCTGTTACTCTCTTATAACTTAGCTTTGTATAGCTAAAATATATTTGGAAATATGAACTAGTATTTCTGTTCATTAATTCTAAACAAACATACAAAAACACCAGATCTATCTCGAAAATATTATTTCAGACGTTCAGATGTTTTTTGTTATATAAGCTAATTTAACTCAAGACAAATGTACTGTAAATGAACACCATGGGTTTCGTTACAAATAAAACATTGTCCAATATAAGCTGAAAATCACCAGACACCTCTTAACAAGAAACATCAAAGTCCAGTCTAATAGCGTACGTACCAACAAATTAATATACAGAACGTGAGCCAGGTTAAAAATAGTCAAATCAAAGGGGCTACAGTACACCAAGATCATTCTATTTATGTTAATGTCACGGGCGTGAGGAAGCGTTTAAATCCAGTCATCAATTATTGTCATGGCGGAGACAAAATAGATAATGCATGAATTTGTTACGTTAAAGAGCAGAAAGAAACCAAATAGATTGATGTTAAAAATGCGTCCTTCAAGGATGCTGGGGTACTTAGAGCCAAATGATTAGGATCGCTGTAGATACGATCTTTTAACGGAAATCGAATGAATAACGACGACAAAAGTTGTTTTTGAATGAATCTAAAATATTGTCTAAAACATTTTTGTACACGAAAATTTTTAATACGTTTTTTGACAATATCGTAACTTGTAAAGTATGAAGGTCCAAATGTTGAAATTAACAAGTTAAAATAAATTACATATGTACGGAATTGAATAAGTTATAATTCATGACTTCTGATTACGAAAATAATATATTATATTATTATCAATTGTAAAGATTATCATTATATATTATATTATCATTATGGTATCTCCTTAAAGATCCCCATCTTACTGTGTTCTTGTAGTTTATTGTATTAAGATAATTTTATTTTTCTTGAAATTTATTATTCTTAACATTTATTACAATAAACTGAAAACGTGAAGCTTAAAATACTCTATCTCCGGAGGTCGTTAGAATAGCTCACACTCGTAAAAGATGAACAGACATTAAAAATCATTTTGTCAAATTTTCTAATTTATGGCCCTCTGTCCGGCTATGTGAACTATTTAAATATTTAATGACCTCAAACATTATTAGTATTTATGTATCCGCTCAATTATTATATACTAGATATGTCCTGCGGTTGTAAATGTGCTCTTAAAGATGCCAAATTAACAAATATAATTTTAATATTAATAAAAAACGTAGATGACATCGTTATACCTAATTCCTTTTCATGCGATAGGAAGGCAAACGAGCATACAGTTCACTTATATTAAGCGATTTCTGTCGCCCATGGACATCTCCAAGATCAGTAGATCTA
>JAOSYY010000015.1:11438304-11469017 GCA_025727935.1 Hebomoia glaucippe
ATTATTTTGTATCATTGTATTACGTTCATCAAAGCATAAATTAGTTCAGCAAAAAGGTAACACGACATTCATTGACTATTAGGCGGTACGAAGTTCGCCGGGTCAGCTAGTTTCATATATATTTGAATTAAATACATATCAATAGAAGATAACTTAAAATATATGTGACTGATAGACTGAAGGAAAAAAACAAAAGCTTCTTAGATTCCAGTATGTATTATTTTTTAACTTATTCAAGATCCTTATTTGATTAAGAATAATTGAGCACAATTATCGAATTTGAATCCTATCGTAAGTAGAGGGTACATTAAGATGTTTCTATGCCGACCAATGAATATTCACTGCAAGCACTTATGCATGTAAACGGTCCCGGTCGAGTGCCCTCTGACCAGAATAAGTAGACACTTGAGAATTTATTAGTTCTTCAATGAATGAAATGTTATTATCATATGTATTAGATAGTTCAATATTGTCTTGAGGTCTTATTATATTTTCATGAAATAGAAGTATTTCCCGTGTTTATGTATAAATAAAAATAGATTGCACTGTAGGATACCAATTTGCAAATAAACACAGTTTTTAGTTTAGTGTTAAACCAGTAGAGGTAAGCTACTAATTTATAAAATAATATTTTATATTAAAAGTCAGTACTCCGCAAGCTTAAGCTGATTATTCACGATGGCAATGAGCCGTGTGCCCCTGCCACATCGATATCGGCTGCCTGCATGATGTGTCAGCTTTGTGTAAGCCCAGACCTCTCCCTAGTGCGAAGAATATATGAACTAATATGAAATAGTGGCTCAATGAAAATATATACCAATAGGTAATTTATAACCATTTATATGTAAGGTTTAATAACGCCTCAAGTATTGAAAAGTGACTTAATTACCTACACGATCTTCTCATTGCATTGCCTATAATTGAAGTTCAAATTATTGCTTAAATAATTTTACTTGTTTATGATAAAAATCCAAGCAAAGAACTTCTAGAAAATCCGCCAATTGGCACTTATATCGCCAGTACATATACTGGCGATATAAGTGCCATGTCAGATATGCCATGGCGATATAAGTGGAAGTCATAACTTCCTTTCCAATAGCCATCTACGGGAATACAACGGACTTTGCTTTAAGATTTTTGATATTTCATTACTGTCACAAATGTAGACTGCGCTCACGGTCTAGCGGCCAGTGCACATCAACCCTGACATCCAATTAATTAGTTCCGTCCATTAGTCTGCTCAAATAAAAGTGGTTATGAGGCAACCCTAGCATTAGTTGATTGGTTTCGTGTTAACTGAATTAGATTTGCACTTTGAACCGAACTTGCTTATAATGTTATCACACCAAATAAACAGAGGGTGACAAATTTTAAACAATATTTACAGAATTTTTCACATTAAGCAAGCTATTGCCAGTTATTACAACAGCAATTGACAAATAATACAAGAGACGTTAAATTATTTCCTGTTGTTTAGACATATTTTTTAAGAACGTTCTTTAATAGTTTTTACAGTAAATAATATGAATTTTATTTAGAAACAGAAAACAACTTACGAAAAAAGTAATATTTTAATGAATAGCAAACGTGTAGAGTTTGTTTTATGTAGAAAATTGATATGCACTTTGATTCCTATTTATTTTTTCTGTAAACATCTTCTTTACTTCATTAATAAAAAGGTAAAATCAAACGGGAGCAAAAAAGTACGCGTTGGTGCGAATTTCACGATTTAAAAAACGTGTTTACCAAAACAATTATATAGCTAAAATGTGCTTTATTATGTAAGGCACGATTATTTACAAGAAATTTTGGGGAATTAGCCAGAAAGGCATTCCCTCTCTTCGTGTAATGTGTCCCTAGGGAGAGGCAAGAACACTTTATGGCTCCTATCATCGCTACTCGCTACCGTTGTTCGAAATTATTTTTAACTTCAGTCGACCGTGATACGAACGTTATTACACAAACTCATGAATCTGGAGGTCTCCAATTTAATTAAAAATTTCATATAAGTTTATGTATTTTCGGGGATAGTCAATAAATTATGTAAAATTTAAATTATTTATTCGTAATGGAATCATGGAGCAGACATTGATTTTAGGTATGCGTAATACTAAAAAAAGTTTATTTCATGATATAGATGGTTGTATATACGGTTATAATATGTTTAATCTGTACAAAGATAGGAAATAACGTTAAACGTTTTGTATTTTAGAAAACAAAAAATTTAAGTCATCTTGCCAAAATCTTGCTGAATTATTTGAAAGTGACAAGATACCTCATCGCGTTTACATTGTCAATTTGAGGAAGATTATCGTAAAATCTGATAAGCAATTTTCGATAATGCGTCATCAACTATACTCATGTCAAGGTACGCGACGCATCTATAGAATATTTTGACACAGTATGGTTACTGCAAATAATCGCACCTAAACATTTAACTAAAACTTATAAGTTGGCAATGTTTTTAATTATTCCTCGCTAAATCAATTCTTATTGTTTACTTTTAACTTGACTGTTGATATGTTATCATGCATAATTATTTACCACGCTAAATTTACTAATGACCTAAACTATAATAAATTTTCACGGTTTTTTTATATACAAGTTTATTCAATGTCGGAGAGAAGGTAGAAATGGTTTCAAACACGACAAATGACCTTCAACATTTCAATGTTTCAGAAGGACGAACCGGAGACGTGCTGCTAGAACTTCCATGGAATCCTATTACATTATTGAAAGGCGCGTTTATTTCCAATGTCGCTACTAACTGCTTTATATTCTGTGTCGGTACAGAGGACCGATGGCGCGGAAAATCAAGAGCTCTACAATATTGCTACTTTGCTACTGAACTTGAAAAGCTGGTCTTAAATTGAAGTGGCTGTTTCTAGAGGCTTTCAAGTTATTGTGTACATTCTGTAACATATTATATTTTGTCGTGAGCTATAACGAGATATCTACTTCATTGATTGTCGATACCATAAGTCCAAAGAGTTCAGAGTTTGTTTATATGACATATACGAGTATGTACAGCGTAGGTTATTAGAGCGTATATTAAGAGGAAATTTTTGTAATTTTGTTTTCCTAAAAGCGATGAATCATTTTATTGAGAACTTGATTTAACATTTCAACAGCAGAATAAAATGTACTTCTGAAAGATAGAAGATAAAATTATGAAAAATTATGTGCCCTCCAAACTAAACCGTTAAATTCGAATAATTTTCTGGTTCAATAAACAAGTAATTTAATATTCTATATTGAATATAAAACCAATACAAAGCGAAAATGATTAGACCACATTCTAATTAAATACGTACTCTCGTAATCTGGACTCACAATAATCGAGGCTGCAAAGAGGATAGGCTTTATCTACGAATTTAATCTGGCTTAGCTCAGAGCCGCCAATCTAGCTTTCGCAGAAACGAGCTCACAATATACCCGCATAATGAGGACAGGTCTACAGTGTCAAAATTATTTGAAATTGGAACTGCTATCTAAGATAGTTTTATTTTTAAATCATCAATAAATAAGCATAAATTTCAAGTGACAGTTGGTCATATCTCAAATATATTATCGTCGTAATTTTACGCAATTGTTCTATTTAATTTCAGTATTTATAAATTTTATAAAGTCAAATTGAAAACACAAAAATGAAAAAAAAAAACAATATCTAAAGAGATATCGACTTCACCGACAAAAATATCGGGAATGAAATGGGTGCTATGTACTGTAGACAATTTTAAAATGTAGGTTTCTATAAGAAGGCTTAAAACGTATTTTTAGCGTTCTAATAGAAAGCGTTTACACTGTATAAAAAAATAATACATGAGAATTACACTTGAACACCAGTTTAATTTAATGGAACTTTCCATAATATCATTTCCGATATTGAAACTTAAAAGGAAGCATTCGAGCAATAAGAAACTGGCCGTGGCTATGACGGCTCTGTTGCCGACTTCTCCGCGATGCTCGCCACTAAATTACCCCCCGTGTAACCCGCACCGTAAGATATTATTTCAATTCGTAAATACACTGTAAGAATAATCTGGCTAAGAATGAATAAGTAAATTCAGCTATTAATACATGGATTCTCTTTTTGCAATATGTTATGTTTACAATAAGTTAGTTGTTATATTTTTTTATTAGGTTTTGAGTTAAGAATGGGTGAAAAGTTACTCTAAATCGTTCGTATATATGCGAATGCGCGTCTCTATTTGCTCTACATAACTTTATCCGTCTACATTGACCATGACCGTACTAAAGTGTTGGAAAAAGAATAATGCTTGACGATTAAATAAATATCCATATAACTAGTACTTATATATATATATATATATATATACATATATTGCTAAAATATAAATATTAAAACAAAGTAAAAATGTTCGACTTTCTGTTATTGCTATTATACCAACAAATTTTTCAAATATACACTTAGAGGTCTACATAAGAATCAGAATTATTACTTTTAATAAATCACTTTCAGAGGCGAATATAATTTAATAAAGACATATTATTGAAAACGAATTTAATAAAAGTATCAATAAACAATTCTCGATTTTTATCGTAAGCTTGAATTTCGCCATCGTGACAATATTTCATAAGAAAAAGCTTATCAAATTAAATGAATCCGCATAAAGTAGACGAGAAAACTGTAATAATATTCTTATACGCATAAAGCGTCTCAAGTGATTCTGCCGAAAAATGTCAACTTTACGACGTTACAAAGTCTTTTACGATGATCAATTTTGAGAGACTTTCATTGCTCGAAGAAATTTATCCTTTCCTATATTTAATTTAATAATATTAATTTTAACTCTTTAACTATGAACTTATGAAGTTTAGATTTTTTTTTAATCGCATTTACAAAGGTCACAACTTGTGACACATTGTAAATGCAGGTAAAGTAGTAGTAAATTACAAGGGACTCTCATCGATTGTTTATTACATCAAAAAAAATATTTAAAAATATGTTATTAATTATATTGAATTTTAAAAAATGATCTCAAGCCGGACATGTAGAAGCGTGCTTTGGCTTTAATCTGTCAATATCTGCATACGCAATATAAAATGAATAATATATTTACTTATTTACTTATGCCATTGCAAAAGAATAAAAGTAATGCATTAAATGATATTATTTTTGTACATATTGAGTATACGCCGTTTCGTTCGAGTCATTTACCGTATATATTGCAGTGAGAGAGCAAGTATCGAAGGACAAGATATATTATCGCCCGTCGAAGATAACTACTTGCTGACTTCGTGCCTTTTGAATCGATCCACTATATCTGAATAGACATGGAGGGTAGCGTAAAACCTTTTTATTTATAACGGATGACTCCAGACGTTACAAAATTATATTTACTAGAGTACGTTTACGAGCCGAAATTCAATTGAGTAAAACACATTTATATGAATTTCTATATTTCCTTGTAAGCAAGATATTTTTATAATGGAAATGTTTAAGGAAATAAGCATATTTATCATAGTAGTACTCAATAAGTGCAAGTTTTAAGATAAAGGTACAGTTTTACAAGTTTCACATTTAAAAAAGAAAGGTAAACACAAAGCAAGAAATAAGAAAAAACTGCAACAAATAAACGTATTACAGAATGAATGATACGTTCAGTAATGTAAGAAGTTCAAGAAAGAAATGCTTTCAGCAAAAATAAAAAATCAATTAACACACGCGAAATTAGAAAGCTTGAGGTAAACGTACTCGATTTACTATTAAAATCGAAATAAAAATTGAAACAGTGCAAAATATAATATTTAAACAAGAAAGCTATTGCCATCTTCATAAATACACAGAATATAAATTATTTACGATAGCATCTCGACGCGCGTCTGTTTGTCATTTCCATTCTCTTTAAAATTTCAAGATAAAAAACCTCGTAACTGGAAAATTTTATGTCCGTCTGCGCTGTTGTGACTCATAAATGTTTGAATTCAATAAAATGTTCCGCCTGGGAAGGCTCTACCCTAAACCTATTGTTAAAGCAAAGTCTATTTTGCATCCACAATTTGCATTCAGACAATCAAACTTAAAACCATAATCACACAGACAATATCTTATATATTAATATCTTTATTATCAAACTTAATATCATTGAAATGAAATAACTCAATTAAACCGACAATACTGTCACGAAAACGCATTATCCGCTCCCTTCGCTCACTCTTGTCGGACTGCCTGGCGGTAGGTGTTGCCACCAGACTGGCGCTTTAGCCGAATCAGCCGCCTACCCTCCGGTAATGGCGAGTAACATGAATCAGCCGCCTACCCTCCTGTTACGACGCGTAACATCGGCCATCCTACAAGTGAATACCGCCCAGTATTCACAACAAAATCATTAGAATGTTACAATTTATGTGCCGAACTGTAAACACATATACATCATATTATATGTGACCATACAAGTAAATAATTCAATAGGTTTTTTTCAGTGGGAACAGGAACAGCATGAAAGAAAAACGGGACAAACAGAAACAGAACAAACAGAAACAGAACAAACAGAAACACAACAAACAGAAACAGAACGAACAGAAACAGGACAAACAGAAACACAACAAACAGAAACAGAACAAACAGAAACAGAACAGACACAAACATAATAAACAGAAACAGAATAAACAGTCACAATATCATCTGAATGAACAAAATATACAGAAACAGAAAGGGCAATTTCCCATAGACAGACCAATCATTATGATACTATTACGCACCCGCAAGTTATTGGCCCGAAGCAGGGCCACGTCATCGGAGCGGGAGATCGTGGCGCCATCCTCGCTCATCCTGTCCGAAGCAGTACAGCTGGCCACAACACACTGGATCGCTCGGGCGACAAGACCTCCATCCTTTTATGTTAGTTCTCCTTTCACTATACCTGCACGCACCGCGATGGCCGCGAATCAACACAACACTTCTCCACCATCCTTTCCAATTTTTGAGTTGCCAAACGTTTAAGTGGTACACTGGGATATACAACTCCGCCACCATCACTCCGCATTGACGTCAGATTACTAACAGAACCCACGGGCAATGTCCTAGCGTCGGTCACAGAAGGTGAAGCCTGCCTACGCAGTTTTTTATTAGTCGTAAAGGCACTATCTTTGTTCACTAATGATCGCTTCATTTTTTTTTGTTCATCCCCACTTCTGAATGTTAAAGCAAAGTCTATTTTGCATCCACAATTTGCATTCAGATGATCACACATACAATCAAACTTAATATCATTGAAATGAAATCACTCAATTAAACCGAAAATACTGTCACGAAAACGCATCATCCGCTCCCTTCGCTTACTCTTGTCGGACTGCCTGGCGGTAGGTGTTGCCACCAGACTGGTGCCAGTAGCCGAATCAGCCGCCTACCCTCCGGTAACGGCGAGTAACATGAATCAGCCGCCTACCCTCCTGCTACGACGCGTAACAGTTTTTTATAAAAAGTAAAATATAAAAATAAAAATAGTATAAAAAACCTAATCTGGAAGACTATCAGCAGCGGAGCTTGGCCCAAGCTACCGGATGGTTAGGGCCACAGGGGAAGAAACCTTCCGACAATACGTGCTTTGTCCAGGAGTAAAAAATTAAACATTATTAAATATTAGTAGATGGAACCTTTCGTACATGAACAAGTCGTGAAGTCCGCGTTTCGATTTCAGCCCATGTATGTACGAATACTCGAAATAAAAATAAAATAGTTGGTTGGCAGTAGAACGTCACTTAAAATGACAAATGATGTAATATAGCTAACGTCTTAAGGTTGACAATGCGTCTTCTAGATCTCCGGGTCTTAGAGGTGTCCATGGGTGACAGAAATAGCTTACTTTAGGTGAATTGTATGCTCACTTCCTTTCCTATCGTATAAATAAGACAAAAATGACAATAAGACATTGAAATGATTTGCCACATCAAAAACAACATTCAAAGCCTTCAAAGCTTTTAATTTTAAAAACCTCTTCTCCTTAACAGAAGCCAATAAAAATCGGATTAAGCTTATCAAAGGAGTTAAGTAAATACGGCTATAAATTTTTCTGAAAGCATCCTAACCAAATACAGTACGAATTATGACTACCTTTGTGAAGTAGCTGCCATGTTTGTAACTCAAAGAGAAATAATGATTACAGAATATCACAACAATTATATTCTTATATTTTTTGTACAAAATTACATGGATTCAGTTGAAGCTGAAATATATTTTACCATCTTCGGCATTTTCCTTTGACCCGCGCGCGACCCATAACGTGACCCGCGCGACCCGCAATTAAGTGACCTGCATTCCCGTGACCCGCGAAACTTAGCCTACGTTAAATCATATATTAACGTCTATAGAGATGGCATATAAATAATAAAAATCATCATTCATATATTTAATATTCTTACAAATTATTAACAGTGCAGACGTTGCTACAAGTTTTTTTACACACGAATCAACTTTATGGCCCAGATAACTGCAATTTAGTTGCAACATACATTAGTGATCCGTAAAGGGAACATCAAAGGATTCCCCACTCATGCAATATTACTCGCAAATGCAGTAACAGTGGTTTGCATTAAATATAATATTTAAGACAACATTAAAAATGTTTTTCCACGATGCATTAAGAATGTCAATTCGGTTATTGTTTTAAAATTTGTTCCTGTTTTATCAGAGCAAGTGAAGCGTATAGATTTCAGAACTTGTCCGGCTTTTTCCACACACACCTTTGTTTTTCATACGAATAGCATTTTAAGAGTTATCCTGATGCAATGGAGGTTTAAATAAATCTCGCTAGCGTTTTCTATGGACGGATTTCAATGAGATTCTTATATAATATTAATTTAAAAAATGGGCAACTTTGACAAAGATACGGGTATTGTTCTCACAGAACAGCCGTTTAAGCGTATTGAGGGCTCTGTAGCATAGCGGTTGGGCAATGTAACCGCGATTCCAGAGCACCGGGTTCGAGTCTCGGTCGGAACCTTGAAATCAAAAAAATATATAATTCGTGTTCTGCCTCGGGTACGAACTGCCTGTGGCCGGCGAGTGTCAAAAACAGGCATTTCGAGTATAAAATGTGATGGGAGGTACTCCTAATAATTTATAAGTTCCGTCCGGGTCACGTACCACCGTTCATAGATGGAAGTAGTTAAGTGCTATGCGCGTTTCGATTTCAGTCTATGAATTTCCGAATATTTGAAATAAAAATAAAAAAGGCCTTAAGGTTGGAACGCGTCTTCTAGATCTACTGATCTTGGAGGTGTCTATGGGCGACAGCAATCGCTTAATATAAGTGAACTGTTTGCTCGTTTGCCTTCCTATAGCATAAAAATAATAAAATGCAAAAACAATGCTTAAAGTTACGGAAACAACAAAGGCATTGCCACCTGATAGCATACCAGTGTCAACGCGAGCCGCATTCAAATCAGAGCAAGATAAATTCCCTTCGCGCTACCGGCCATCTTTAATGCACACAAAACAAGATTCTACTTAAATTTCTTAGTCCCTTAGTTACTAGCAGTCGTGCATCGAAAAAAATATTTGTCGAGAACGATATAGGCTTTAGGCTACCTAATTATCTTTTTTCAAAATTAATTATGTTGGTGGCAATGACATAATTTTTTTAAATTTTTAAATACGACAACTTCAACACCTGCTATAAAAATTTAGTTTAGAATTTAATTTTGCACACACTACAGTATATACAAAAAATCTGTTATAATGTTATTGAAATTGAAGTGTCGGGTTTCCTAATGAAATAATGGATAGAATTAATGGTTGAAATTAAAAAAATTGCCGTGAATTAATTTATAAATATACTAGCTGACTCTGCAAACATCGTTTCATCTATTTTTCAATTCTGTGTCATAAAAAAATAAAAACAAAAAAGTATATCCAAAAAGAAAAAGTCGATCACCCTTAACATTTAGGGGGATGAAAAATAGATAGTAGCCGATTATCTGACCTTCTGAATACATATATAAACTTTCATAAAAAAAGTATGGTAACTAACATTGTGACACGAGAATTTTATATATAAGATAAAATTTTGGTAAACGCAACTTATACATTGACAAAGATATTAATACCATGTTGTCTCCAGAACAAATTCTCTATAATACAAATATTTCTAACGAAGCCCCATACATTTGTATATCGTTCAAACGAGGTATGAAGCACTTACAAATAAAGAACACTCGCCTAATATAACGCCCACAGCCCACACATTGTATGTAAAACCGAAGGCGCACGCTAGTCTCGTTATTCGATCGCCTACATGGCAAGGGAGGTACCACTTTTGGTATGATGGGTGGTACATGGTACATGGTGGCTAGATTAATACGGAAGAAACTAGAACGGTTGTTCGAACATAAACATAAATACTCAGTTCGTAATAAGTAGTTGTGAGCTTATTGTAAATTTTATGAGTCTAATATTGAAACCTTAATTAAATTTAAATATCACTGCACAATAGGTTGTATTAAATGTTTTAAATGTGTGTACGATATTTCGTCATAAACGCTCTAGTTGCATTGTTATGTTTTGAGAGAGATATTTTAAAAATATATATTTAGGTAGTTTAAAAAATAGCTTTTCAAGTGAAGTGCTGTGCACGTTTCGACTTCTATAAACTTCCGAATACTCGAAATAAAAATTAATAAGGCCGGCAGCAGAACATCGGTAATATATCAAATAACTAAATATGACTAAGACCTTAAAGTTAGCAACGCGTCTCCTAGATCAGCGGAAAGCCGGGGAGGTTTTAGTGGGTCTTGTAACCAATGTGAGGGAAAATCCCATATAACCAGTTAACGATATGCGTAATGCATTTACGTCTCGATAAAAAAAATAATTTCCAAACAAAATTACGTAACTAGTATTTCATATTGGTACAATTTAATTGGAACAAGTATAATTGATTCGAGGCGTGGTTTCATCAGTAATCAAAATAAAATGACAATGCAAATTCTTGGCGGCATCGAAAGTATTAATTTCGCTAGAATAACTTAAAACAAAGCTTTATTCAAATGAATTATTAACCATTAAAATGTGTAAATGAAATTGTACCATTTCAGATTGCACGCCAAAACTCAATCAATTAACATCAGCGCGAGTGCCATTGTTATCCAACCGCTTTCGCTATGTTACACAATAGTTTCTCGTGATTTATTAATGAGGTTACAATTGTTAATTATAATACGTTTTAACTGCAAAAAATATCTTAAACGCTGCAAATTCCAGTGCGGAATAGTTTTTTAATAGCCTGTATGTGTCCGTTGCAAGTGTAATTTTGGTATTGAATGTTTATATCCCGGAGGCTCTTTGTAGCAGACATACAATTGTGCCTATTGTACGTCTCACAAATGGCAAATGAAAAAGCAGTGGAACTGTTTATCGATAATAGCTTTGTGCCTTAATTTCCTGTCTACAAATGTTAGTCCGAACTTACATTTAAATATATGTTATGGACAGGTATGCATCATTTTATTAAAAATACCGTAATTTCAGTTTTATTTTAAAGGTTGGCGACGCATCTCCGACAGCTCCCAAGCTTGCCACATCCATGGACGACTGAAATCGATTACCACCAGGTAAACTTGTTCATCTTCCTACGTTTTGAAAAACACGCTAAATATTGGAACGATTATTAAAATCTACGAGGTTTCCTATAATGTATCACATACCATTTTTAAAATATTTCAAATCTATAAATTGATAGATGTAAATCACAAAAACCGTGATAGATGACAAAAAAATATTTCTCTCCCGTCAAACCTCAAGGAAAAATAAAACCCGTATCAGTGTGAAGTCAATCAGACATTTCAATATATTCTCTTTTCACACATACCCTCATTTACATTTCTACACGTGTTACATCCGTGTATTCATATGTCGTCCGCACAGGACACTGAGATAAGCCGAGTGCAACTTATATTTAACTAGCTGGCCCGGCGAACTTTGTTCCACCTTACAGGCAATAAATGAGTGGAATGGAACTTTTAAGTTCAAATTTGTATTACGATAATAAGTATAAATAAAAAAACGCGGTATTCTAAATGATAATATCACAATAAGCTGATAGAAATTTGACAGAAACACATCAAGCGGTCAACTTCAATATTTCTAATTGGCAAATTTTAACCATAAATTTAGCTACCAGTTGCATTTCGTTATTCTACGTTTCATGTCACGTCCAACGGGAATAAAAAGTATCCTATGTCCGTCTCCTGGTCCTAAGCTACCTCTCTCTCAAATTTCAATTAAATCGGTTTAGTCGATCTTGAGTTATAAATAGTATAACTAACATGATTTTCTTTTATATACATATATAAAAGAAAGTATAATATAAATTATGTATGCTTCTATGAGAAAACTAAACAATTATTAAAAGGTTATATCGTGTTTATTAATAAGTGGTTGATGGAGGACCGTTCTTTTCATTTCTGGTTATGTTGGAGCCCCAATCTATTTGTTATACTTGCTATTACATTCTCGCAAATTTAGTATTGATTCGATGACAATACTTAAATGAAAAATTCAAATAAAAATTAAGAAACCTTCTCTCTCGTGTTTGCAGTCGTAAAAAGTCGATCCAAGTTGAAAGTCCATTTATATCTATGTCAGTCAGTCGCAATTAAATTATGTATGTCCTAAGCGATGATATTAGATATAAAATAGTTAATATTTCAGTATCGTCACGTACTACCGTTCATAGATAGAAATTTAGTGAAGTGCTGTGCGCAGTCGATATCAGACGATGAATGTCCGAATACTTGAAATAAAAATAAGGTTGACAGCAGAACGTCACTAAAAATGGCAAATGAAGTAAAGTTAAGGCTTTAAGATTGGCAACGCGTGTTCTAGATCTACTGATCTTGGAGGTGTCCATGGGCGACAGAAGTCACTCAAAATAAGTGAACTGTATGCTCGTTTGCCTTACCGTCGCATAAAAAATCGTAGTCTTTAAAGCTTCGTAAGTAAAAATAACTCCATAAACGTAACTTATTATAAGACAGCCAGGAAATATTTTCACAAATACTCAGTGATTCTGGAAAGATTATTAAAAGGCATCTATAGTCGATGGACTCATAATTTAATTCTACCCTGCAAATTCCCTATCACACGTTTACGGAGAATTCCTAGGCGCATCAGTTGGATGTACGTCAAAACGCGTCACGGCTAATGGATTATTGAATACGTTCCCAATCAAAATGGACGGTTTTTGTGATATGTGTCACATCCCTGATGGCTACACTGACGGATTCAGGTTGGCCTAATTTGTGTTACGAATTTCAGCTTTAGTGCTAAAACTTTTTAGGCTTTGTAATTATTTTTAGATTTTTACGTCGCCAGGTCTGGGCAGTACACAGTGAATATAGGAATAAAAAACCAAATCGTAATTCTCATTTGAACGATAAGATTAATATCTTTAAACACCGAACAATTAATTACATTATAATATTAAGATTAGTTAGTTGGTATATGTTAATGAAGTTAGCATTTTGATTCTTATTGAATTGGTATTTGGTAACTGTTATTTAATGCTTGAAATAATAAATTATCATACATTCTAATAATATAAAGCTGAAGAGTTTGTTTGTTTGGACGCGCGAATCTCAGGAACCGCTGGTCCGATTTGAAAAATTATTTCAGTGTTGGATAGTACTTTTAGCGAGGAAGGCTAATATTATTATAGTAAAAATCCAATAATGCAACACAAGGTATAAAAATCGATAAGAACGCGAGTGAAGCCGCCGGCAGAAGCGAGTTCATTATTCATGGTTTTTACTGATTTATTATTTGTATATATGTTTACGACATTGACGGCATTTAATTTGGACATCATTTTAAAACGCAAAGGTAAGATTTAATACCTCAATCAGTCGACCAGAATTGTAAAAATAAAACAATGGTACTGACACATATTGGCAAAGTAATTGTGAAACATCACAGCTCAATAGATTAATAGCTTACGAAACGTTTTTTTCAGTAGCGACAACGGTTTAGATAAACTCGAGCATTAATAAATAATACAAAATATAATGTGTTATCAAAACGTATACAATAAATTTCATTGTTATTGTAATAAAAACGATAAATAATGTACGAACGGTTCGTTTCTCTTATGAATTATGCGGCAATGTATCATACCCTGGTTTTAGGTGTTCTGACATGCAATCTAACAGATAAGCGGTGTCAAGTCGTGCAAGTTGTATAACGGTGCGATACGCCACGAAAGTGTTACAATACCCCATAAAGGTTATATGCCATTTGCTGTATTCAGGAATTCTAAATCATATTAACACGCGCTAACTCGCGACACAACCATTATAACAAGACCTACGTCTCTTAATATAGTTGTCTATATCTAAAGTCAGTATAAGTTGGAATAATTTTAATGTTTGAATATATATAGCTTCAATCTTAGCCCCTCAATCGCTGTTTATGACTAATTCATAAAAGAATAATATCGTGACGTACTTGAAAAAAATCACTCAAATTTCTAGTGAATGTGATCCTTCAAGAGTTGTATTGTATTTTAAAAAGGTACAAGGTATATAAATGATACCTCTAGTTGATGAGAATGAACGCTGAATGCTTAAGTTCTAGCTAGATTTGAACCCGCGGCTTAGGTGCTTAGTGACGTGCCAGTCAAAAATTCAATAAACAAAACATTGAACACATCAAACGTCTGCGCCCCTTTGTTTATCCATCTTTCATGACATCCTCTAATAAAATTTAATACACTCTTTTATCTATTGACGAGAAAAGCACGGATATTGGATAAAAATTTATACCGTTTTGTTAAAATAAACAGCAACTTTGTAAATATTAACTTTTAGTGTTTGTTTAAAATAGCGTTTTAATAGCCCGTTCACCTTATCACAATGAGTTACAGAATTAAATTTAGAAAATGAAACATAATTAAAATCCTTAATTACACAAAGGCTACACATATAGAATGCGACATTTGTTTTTTGCATTCTGTATTTATTGTAATGAGGATATATATATTATTGGAAAACAATAATTTTTTTTAGTTTTATTCGTATAGCAAATTATTTTTCTCTTATTAATACGTGAACTCATGTTCTTACAATTATTGCACTCTAGGATATAGGTATAGTTGAAATTTATTGAGAAGAAACGCAGGATAATAAAATTAATTATACATTTACAAATAAATCCAATTTTAGTAAGTGCATGACTCTTCAATTTTGACCTCTAGATAAACTCTTAAGGGGAGAAAATTGTTTACGTTGAGTCAACGCGGACGTCCGTAGTCCCGTTTATTAAGAAAAACACAATAGTAATTTATGTAATAGGTAGCTGTCGTTAAGCCTCTCAATTCTAGTAAAATAGACATGAAATAGCACGTTTTGAAACCCGTAAACGCTTGCTAACAAGTCTTGATATGTTTATTACAAAATTCTTCGTAAATTAGTCTCCGACAACCGATTCTCTGACTAAGTTTCTGTTAAGGTGGCGACCTCTATATATCTTATTCTTTATTATAGAACTATGCATGTCTTGATGCATAAATATACAACAAACGCCTCATTGGTAACGTTTAGAGGCAATTCCGACCAATAAAGCGGCACGCGTGGGCCGCGAGCACGACCAACGTTACTTGACCCCTACAACAGTAAAGCAAATCCCAGTTGTTCCTAATTTTAAAGCACGTTGGCATATAAGTGGATCTAACTTATTTAGTTTAGTTAAATTGCTCGGTATTGATCTGCGAATACGTGGGCGTCGCTCAAACAGCTTCAACTGTTTCTTGTAAGTTTGTATTACAAGTCTTATTAACATTGAGACTTCGATTGGTCGTTATTTGTTTACAAAGATTCCTATTACTTGTTCTATACAGAACGTCAAAACCAATCAATCTAAGAATATCTTATCTCGAAGAATATATTAGGGGCCGTTCAAGTTATACGTAAGCACTACAGGGGAGTTTGCTTTACTTATTTTGGATTACATGGGGTGTAGGAGGGGTGTAGATAATGATTACACTGAAGTTTTGGTCATGAATCAGTAAAAAATCAATATATTAATTGAAAAATATTAACGTAAGCGTGGAGGAGAAAGTAAGAGCTTTGCTTACATTTGCTGATAAGAGCAATAACTGAGATTAATCCACTTGCGTAATACTTGAATGTCTCCTTACGAAACAATAATTATTTAAGTAATAAAATAAATCGTTTTCTTCCATCTATGTATCATGAAATTTCAAGTCGTCCTACCGGTTAATGTAAAACGAAATTTTGTTGATTTGTTACGTTCTCCTGCTTATAATGGTAAACTGCTTTTGATATACTTTGGTACAAAAATAGAGGGAAGCCTAGAGACTGGTATAGGCTACTATTATAAGTATTAGTAAGAAAGAAAATATGAGACATGCATTAATGAAGACAATAAAAATATCTAATACTTTAATATAAATAGCGTCGATCTTTTAAGAAGCATCGAGAAACATCAAAACTTTAAACCGAAAGGACTTTAAGTAACATTGTAACGGGTCTTTAAATATAAGATAATTTTGCCGAATTCTCATCCGTTTAAGCCAGGAGATGAATAAAGAAAATGGGAGACGCGCGACCAAAGATGCGTATAAAAAAATTAATGGCACAAAATCGTTTCGTGATCATCGCGTCGTCAATCCTTACACCAAATAAGTTTTTGTGCGTCAAATAAATCGTTAGCGGCAAACATAAAAATATAATTACACAACTTCTCAAATGGTTTTTTAGTGGATTGCATAGCTTCATTGCGACTGGTTGCTATATTCGTGCATACTTTAGTAACGAGATAAATACCTGGCTTATACAGGACGTCCAAAACAGAACTCTGTTCCGAATGCCTTAAGTATAATAACTATTGACATGTAATGTAAATATAATAAAAAAATATGTAATTAATAACATTTAGTCTAAATAGATCTTAATAAACTATGGCTAGGAACCTGTATTCTATTAAAAATCTCATGACGTCATAACGTACTCATGTGTGTAGGTTATTACCTACTTTTTGCGCTGATACGTAAAAACCCTTATTTTTACGTATCAATGTTAGTAAATGTAAATTCGTTCAACAAAAAAGCGATTTGGAAACTTTAAATTGAACTTTTTCAGTGACATTATGTTAGATGTTAGTAATAAAGTTTAAAATGGGAATAAGTCTAGACTTACAGGAGCTGAGTACTGAAATTAGGGACTTTATTATTTCAATCAGAGTGAATTAAGTTCGCGCTAGACATAGTTATATTAGTTTTGAGATCTTTGAAGGTGCTTAACTCGAGAGTAATCTGTTTGTACAGTATACACGTACGTAACTACATACGATAAGCAAAAAAACAGAAAACTTTTGTTTCTATCTGTACTCGCTCATTCCTGACGGTACTGAGCCAATTACCAAAAAAAGATATGATGGTCAACTAAAATTTGACAAAAGCGGGACCAGAGAAATTGCACACAACTTTTTTTTATGCGATAGGAAGACAAACGAGCATACAGTTCACTTATATTAAGCGTTTACCGTCGCCAATGGACACCTCCAAAATCAGTAGATCTAGAAAACGCGTTGCAAACCCTAAGTCTTTATTTTATTTTTACTTCCAGTATTCGGTACGACTTTTCCATCTACGAACGGTGGTACGTGATCCGGGTGGAACTTATAAATTATTAGGAGTTCCTCTACCTCATTTAATACTCGAAATGCCTGCATTTTTGACACTCGTCCGACCACAGGCAACCCGTACCTCAAGCAAAACACAAATTACATATTTTTAAATGTACCTGCGTTCCGACCAAAACTCGAACCCGCTTCTCTGGCGTCGCGGTTTCTTTACACAACCGCTAGGCTACAGAGCCGTCATTAACTCTAAATACATGAAGTACTTTAAGTTTCTAACTGGGATATATCCTCCAAAAGGCATTGCCAGCTTAAAATGTTACATTTACTTTAGTACACCTAAGAGGATCCATAGTAAAAGTGCTAACTTAACCGCAAAAGGTCGATCTCCTTTGATCCAACCTCTCAACTACACTCACCTACTTATTCTTCAGAACAATGTCTATTCCACTTAACCTGACCTATACATTCTTAAAATGTCTACACTTACCCGCTTACACTGAAGTTTTAGTTCACACCTAACGACAATTTCAAGAAATACTTACTCTTACAAAAAATTATACCTACTTTTAAATTTATTCAAATTATGAGTTCCTTTTTTGTTGTTCTATTTGAAATGATGTATGTTAATTTTCGCAAAAACTGTGGGTTACAACTGACTCCTGGTCGGTTCGCTCAGTACTAAAATTGATCAAAAACAGTTCACCAATTAAGGCGGAAAAGCGTTATGATCAAACTGTCCTGTTATATTATTAGTTACGATTGAGTTATTCATATATAAATCCTGATACAACTATCTGATCGCTAACTGTGTTTTATTTGATTTTAACAAAAAATATAATTATTGAAACCTTACAGATATGTTTGTTAGTAACTATGAGTATTTTCGCAGCTCTAACAGGAAGACTTTTGGGTAAATTTTGATACGGTTTTACCTCTTCTTTGTAAAACAATTTCCAAGATCGGTTAAGCAGTTTTTGAGTTTATCCATTACAAACTAACAAACAAAAAATCCAATATTCTCTCTTTAAGATCATTACCAATTGGTTTCATAGCACGTGTAAATACATAAATTTTACAACGACAGTGTTCAAAAACGATAAGAGGGCATGTTTTGTATAAAAAATTATTTCGTAAATGTTTTGACTGGACTGATATAAAGGGTGTTTGTATATCGTGGGTCCGGCCGCGATTTGAATCATAATAGTGTTTGAAATTTATTTGGTCGTAAAACGCGAGTGTTGCCGGGTTGGCTTATGACAAAGGTTTTTTATCGGCACCCATGAGCGGCCGTAAATTGTACTTCGCCTGTCAAGCGCGACTAGTGTACCGGCTATCGGTAATTTCGTGGCAATATAGTATGAATAAATGTTATTCTGTTTCTAAACTTTTACGGTTCAAGGACGATATTTTTTAAATACTCCCTAAGAATTAATTTTCTAATAAGTCTCTCAGTATTGTAAATTTATAATTACAACTAACAGGGAGGTGTCCAAGGGCGATTGGAATCGTTTGGCATAGGTGAACTGTATGCTCGTTTGCCTTCCTATCGCATAAAAAAAATATAAATATAAAAATATTTTTATACTAATATATTATTATAAAGCTAAAGAGTTTGTTTGTTTGAACGCTCTAAACTCAGGAACCACTGGTCCGATTAGAAAAATTGTGTCAGTGTTGCATAGCATATTTATCAAGGAAGCCTATAGACTATATTATATGTAAACAAATTAGGGATCCATATTTAAAATCCAATAATGTAACCTAAGGTGTAAAAATAGTAATGTTCGCGAGTGAAGCCACTGGCAGAAGCTAGATAAATATAAATTGTTATCAGAGTTAGGAATGTTATATTTGTACACGAGCGTCTAGTCTGATTAAATCAATCTTTTTTTATCTACGTAAACATAGCTAAATGAAACATATTAATGTATCAGTTTGTTTAAGTCAGTATATAGATCAAAATATATAACAAGTACCTAAGGAATCTTAAGCTTACTGTAATAAATAATTCGAGTATCTTTAACTAAAAATACGCGATTAAAATTGAATTAAAACTATCTGTATTTATATAAAGTAAATTATGTTTTTACGTTTCTTTATCACCCTAAAAACGAAACATGTTTATAGAATTCCAGCTGCGAATCGATATTTTATTATCAAATTTCGCGTAATCGGGAAATTTATAGCTAATTTAAAACATAAAATTTTATAACCAGTTAGATGAATCGATATCGCGTCATGTCGATAAGATTAAACGGCATATGATATCATTGCGAATATTTAGAAATACCTTATTCTTTCTACCCACTCTTTATACTTAAAACTATTAGTATTTTCGCTAAAGGTATCCCTTAAGTCACAGGAGAATCCGAAACGGATTCTTGGCTGTTCTTCCCAGCATAAGACCAACTTATTAACATACAGCGTTATTTATAAGAATGTTTAAATACAAACTCTTGTAAAACTTATTTCACTATTTAATGTTTCATTGCACTAAGCTAAAATCCCGTTAAAAGGCTGTTTTATTTCTTATGAATATCATTTTTTAACAAACGTCCAGTGAGTGTTCTATTACACTGTTATAGTGCTTTGTTAATTTTCTAAATAGGGCCTTAAGGCACTTGCTTAATAAGGTCAGATATTGGCGTGTATTCGATATTATAAATAACGACATATCATATTTTTAGGGCCTCAAATATCCATGACGTCAGTACAGACCTCTACAATTATTACTTACTATCGTCTCTATCTACGTTTTCATCCATATAATACCATCCAAACGAGGTTTATTAATACCGTTGCCATAACACGAAACAATATGCGCACATCCCATTCTCTCACTACATTTAGTAGCATCATAAAAGCCATTTACGAATCTTCCAACGCCGGTATTACACGCAATCGATACGGTAAGCAATTTAAGTCCCCGAAACGCTTACGTTTGCTGCTAATTTAATACAAACGTTATGCATATTGCACGCCCCACTTGTTCTTATACCCGATAAACAGTGCTCGTTTCTTCCGAGCGTTCCGTTTTTCCGCTTTTTTATTATTAAAAGGCCACATTTACCTGTAGATGTAAATTTCAAGTGTACAGTCACAGCCAAAATGCTCCGTTTTGTTCCGAATCCCCTTTGAGTGCTATAAGGCTTGGTAATGGTCATGAATATACAATGAAATTGTTACTTTTTATAACTGCTGCGATGATACAAGAACGCTATTTATTATTTATGAAAATGAAAACTTTGAAGTTGGAAACATCAAACATGAAACATCCGTCGTGGAGACGAGAAAATATATTTTTAAAGGAAAAACATGCACAGTGTAATTTTATAAAAAACTTATCCCCTTTTTTAAAGAATCATGTTGGTTTTAGATTTAATCTTGGAGCATTTTATATCTTAAAATATAAAACACGCTTTTACCTGAAAAATTAACAAAGTATATTTTAAAACGATTTACAGTAGCATTAATATGGACATCGCTAATGTCCTGTTTTTTATTAAGGTATTAATTAACATACGATTTAAACCCCTATATAGATCTTCATCAATACTTCTATACTAATAAAGCTGAAGAGTCTGTTTGTTTGAACGCGCTAATCTCAGCAGGAGTCGCTGGTCCGATTCAAAAAATTATTTCAGTGTTGGATAGTACATTTATCGAAGAAGGCTACAGGCTATGTTATATTTTCAAAAAAATTAGGGATCCTTACTTTAAGTCCAATAATGTAAAGCAAGGTGTAAAAATCAAAAGAAACGCCAGCGAAGCCGCTGGCAGAAGCTAGTAAGTTACATCGAGAACCATCTCATTCAAGACATCTTGTGAATAAAAAACACATAAAAATCGACCCAGTCAGAGAAGCTACGACAAGCCAAACTCATGCAAACAGACACATCATACTTATAACAGACATGTTTTTGTGTCAGATTTTATATATGTGATAAATAAAAGCTATTTAATTTAACAGCACCCAAATAGCTATTACCTAGTAGCAATGCGTCAAGCCTCCATCTTCAATAAACACAAGATTCCATTCGGAATTCCAATTTGCAAAGCAACTTAGCTATTAACAACGGGTCTAACAGTCCGAACGCAAGTTTATGCGATTCCATATAATAGCTAGAAATTGCTTAATCGATTTGCTGAATCGGAAAACTAATTAATACACATCGATAAGAAATATTTACAACATAGAAAGTAAAATAGAGAGCACGGCTCTCAATGGTAACTTTTGGGTCCACCAATTTAAAATGACCCATAATGTTCTAATGTCATACTAATAATTGTAATCTGTTTGCATCATACTGTAAAAAAAAGGTTTGTGTTTGATGTGTTCGTAAAAGAAAATGTCTGTATTTCCCTTGGTCATAGCATCACTCGAAAACGGATGGACCGATTTCGGTAATTCTTTTTTGCTGTACTTATGATTGTTAGGATACGATTTGTATGCAACGAAATTTTAAGAAAGTAAGTAATTAATATTGAAGAAAATGAATGAAAACGTAAATTTTACCTAACTGACATTCAAAATTAAAGCAAGGCAACGTCTTTCGAGTCGGCTAGTAGCTAGTAATACTGAATCGTCGATGATGTGTAAGCAGATTTTAAATTTACTGCTAGACAGTGCAATTTCGAAATTCAAATATGCAGAAAAATCTATTCTGTCCACTCATTCAAGGGTTGGTACCTTGCGAACATCGGTCTATCTTGAATTGCCCTAAGGCGACGATATAATGAAACCCGCAGAAAATAGAAAACGGATCGTCCATAAAGGGGATCTGTAAAAGACAAAGACGAATGGAAAACGGCCATGGGGTTTGCTGATCTTTGAAGATTCTACGTGATTGAAATGTTTTTGGATGTTCGTTTATGCCGAGACCGCTTGGCGAGTTTATATTACCATTGTTTTGAGGAAAAACTGACGAAAATTATAAAATATACATATTACAATTGAAGATTTGAGATTTGAAGAATTTGAGAAAAAGAATTGAGATTCCAGAAAATAGCTAAGGCATTTTTTAACGATTGTTGGATGTTATATTAATATCACTATATGTATATGGCTTCTAGAAAACAACTGTATTTTTGATGCAGTTATGTGTATAATACATTTTCTTTGTAAAGCTTAGAGTACTCAAACTTGGGGAGAATTTGAATGTCTACGTTTTTCCATTCTTTATCAATCATCAAATCCCCGTGTACTACAAAAAGTATACATCAAGAAGCAAAAGCTTAATAAAACATTGTATGTACATTCCTATATATTGCAGTACACAAGGGATGGTCATCACGTGACGAGCATGAATGAACGATTCGGGATCAAGCCTCCAGGGACCTTTGAAGACTCCAAAATCCTATCAACTCCAACATACATTCACACGAATTTGAACCTTAATACCGCGTCTCAAAGTTCACATTTCCTTACATCGTTCGAAATATCACGCTCTATATAAATTCGAACAGCTACGAATTAGTGTTGCAAAAAGTTTTTGATATTAAACTCGAGATCTGCACCTTATTTTAAGGTCATAAGGTCTTAAATCGCGTGTACTTACGATTGCAGTTGGCGCAAAATGTTACGTCCACTGCGAGGAACGAAAGATGTAGAATTCAAGACAGTGAAGGACTTTAAGCATGGAATACATTTCGTAGCCAACTCTTAGAATAAATCATACGATTTTTGCAGATTCTTGAATCTAGCAGAAGTATATTCTATGAATTGTCTATTACGTCGTAACTCTTCGTATCAAAATGTTGAAGTTCCATGAAGTGATGTACCGCATTTGTAATCTATGTTTCTGCATACATATCGATTTTATTTTTAAACGGTAATACAGGGTGTTAGGCATGCTCCCGAAAAGGAATACAGGTGATTGCACTAATGACACCTTTGATGATGGGACGGAAAAAAAATTGAACCTGATTTTAAAATGAACATAATTGTCACCAAAATCCAAAGTGTATACAAAATTTCAGATTAATCGGTTGACAGGGCGAGGGTGAAATTAGAATTACTAAATTTGACCCAAGAATAAATAAAACAAACGGGGTGAGCTAAATAAAACCGTTTAATAATAAATAACAATGATTAAAATCATATTTTTAAAACATTTTGTTATGGTTATTTACGCTCGAGATTTAGTGCCGAGCAGTGTACATGAATGGTCACTAATATATATATATACATTGATTTATCCGACAATTCTAAGAAAAAATTAATGAAATCAAGAAAATAAAATTTGAAGACACACAAAAATATGAATTAAATCAGTCAGCTTAGGAGTTTAAATACAAACGCACAGACATATAAATCAAGTACAGATATATCGCACGAATTAAAAGCTTTAGGACTTTGGCAATCTTACAAAAGGTTGATGATGAAAAACATTCAATCTTTCAAATTTATGAAAATATATTTTTTACATTTGACATTTATAAAGATCGTCCAGTAAATATCCTTTTTATACCCAAACGCCACCTAATTGCGGGGGCTCATTGACGCCGGTAATCGAAAAAGGACTTTCATACGACCAGACCTTTCCAAGGAATATATTGTGAGATTGGGTATCTTTACATTCACATCGTTTACCACCATTTATCATTCTATCCCTCAACAATACTCACTTTGTATCAAATAAAACTTTTCTATCTTCAATGAAAACAATGACTTTGACTCGTTTTTCCATTTCCACACACAGGAAGTGCCGCGAACTATCGGCCCTTTTGTAAACGTGATACTGTTCGAAAGATGTCTTGTTAGTGAGTGTTGTTTTACAGTAAAAATAACTTATATTTTTATAAGAACTAACTATTAAACTAGGAAACAAAATCCGATTTAGTTTCTCGCTTTATCATTTGATTTTAGTCATTAAAAAGATAATTTCATATTAACATATGTTATCTGAACTTTGTATATATTAAAACTTTAGCTCAACAGAACGATTTTTTTTATGCGAACGAGCATACAGTTCACTTATATTAAGCGATTTCTGTCGCCCATGGATACCTCAAAGATCAGTACATCTAGAAGACGTGTTGCCAACCTTAAGGCCTTATTTTATTTTTATTTCGAGTATTCGGAAATTCATAGACTGAAATCGAAATGCGCATAACACTTCACGACTTTTCCGTCTATGAACGATGATACGTGACCCGGACGGAACTTATAAGTTATTAGGAGTTCCTCCCGCTACATTTAATACTCGAAAATCCTGTGTTTTTGACACTCGTCCAGCCACAGGAAGACCGTACCAGAGGCAGAACACAAATTACATATTTTTAAATGCAACTGCGTTCCGACCGGGACTTGAACCCGGTGCTCTGGCGTTGCGGTTGCTTTACACAACCGCTAGGCTACAGAGCACGTGAATTAGAAATAGAATAATATGTTTCTTAGATTGAATTGATATTACTTACAAGTGAAGTAAATCGTATATTTTACTTAATAAGCATAGAAGCGAAAAATGTCAGACATAAGGGGAACGTTGGTACCCTACCGCGAAGGGACATAGCGTGTATAGATTTAATCTTTGAATGAATAAAAGTTCTTGGAATCATTCTTAACTAGCTTCTGCCAGCGGCTTCGTTCGCGTTCATTTCGGTTTTTAAACCTTAGGTTACATTATAAGACTTTAACAAGGATCCATATTTTTTGAAAATATAATATAACCTTAGTCTTTCTTGATAAATGTGCTATCCAACACTGAAAAGTCAAATCGGACTAGTGCTTCCTGAGATTAGCGCGTTCAAACAAACAAAATCCTCAGCTTTATAATATTAGTAAAGATTAGTTTCAATATTCGTTGTCTACGATAAAACACGATTAGCTCTAACAAGTGTTTGTATCAAAATGCATAATTTATTGATGAAAATATGTTTCTATTCCATTTTTATACACTCAGCGAGTAAAAAGCAGTGTCAAAAGAAGACAATGAGACAATTTATTTGATGAAATCATTTATCTTTCGTAGATAAATTAGTTTAGTGGTTTTCGGACTTTATGCTAAATTGAAGATGATGTAGGAAATGTATCGGGTATATGCCCGCATGTAATCGCAATTCCGGATCCCATCAATTTTTACCAGTCGATTAAGCATTGCTCCGAAGTATCCGCAAATTAGACAAAGGCGGTATTAATACGGAAGCCATTAAATTGAGATAAGCGCAGCAGATTGGGTGGTGCCCTTCGGGTGGTATTAGCACGTAAGTCCTGATAAGTGAGGGCAGGGGTTTGTGGAAACTGACAAAGATCATACAGCATTCAGACCTCGTAGACTACCCAATACAAAAAAATTTGTGAAGCAAAATATTTTTTGCCCATTCTAAACACACGTATCGTGTACATTTGTCTATTGTAGAGTTTTATTGATCGATAATACTAGATACGATAGAAAAATATATATTAATAATGACAGAGTCAAAGTATTTAACTAATCTAAGAACAGCTAAGAAACTCAGCCGTTTCATATCAATTTGATAAGTTTAATTTTTTTTTTGTGTACTAGACGCAAAATTCATGTTTTATTTACGTTTTCTGAAATTTCACATCTGTATTCTGGGCTTAAAACCAATTGGAATGTGTCATATCTGCATGCGTTCATAATCTTTGACAGCTCATACCAGGCGGGGTGGTTTCATGTCCCTAGTAATTGGAACGCCGGCGGGCAGCCGGTTTGTCGCCCAACAATCACTAGCTACGTGATGCGAAATCCGATGCGTCGCTAGATCGCCATAATCATTGCCAACAGCTAATTTAAACCTCGTATTATATAAGAAACGCCTTTTACCGAGTAAATATATTTTAGTATTGAAGATTGTCATTATCCTATGTAATCAAAGTTAGTTTGTTCATTTTCTATGCTTTTCCGCTGAAACGGTTAAACTGATTTTGATGGATTTTGATACAGGTTACGGTCTTAGTCTATTTCTTACCCGAGTGTACACGAAAGGCATTATACGATTATCCATGTGCATAGTGGTATGTCTTAGAAAAACAGAAAAAAACGTTACTTCTGATACCACATAAATTACTCTGTACGCAGTCCTTCCGTACTCAAATTTATCTATAATACCAAAATCAGTTTCATAATTTCCGAAGTAACTTAGAAGTAATCGAAAAAACAAACCAGGAAATTATTAACAGTTTTTTATTTATACACAATAACGTGCTATATTTATAAATAGATTTTATTCTCCATTCTGGAACTATACGAAACAGCACACTACAAACTGTACCTTCAGTTCAAATGCAATATCCATCTCGTCCTTTGATAGGTCTTAAAGCTGATAAGCTGTACCTAGTTGTAGCTTAAATACTGTACAAGCAGTCTGATAAGTTAGTAGCATCTACAAAGGAACGCTGGAAGGTAGTAATTATAAAGCTTTGATACCAACCATTTTGACTACATTCAGATTTCTGTCTGTATAACATTTAACTAGCTGACACGCGCGTCTTCGTCTGTAACCCATAAGCTAATATATAAATTTCTCGTGTCACAATGTTCGTTCCCATACTCCTCCGAAACAACTCGACCGATTCTAATGAAATTTTATATACATATTCAGTAGGTCTAAGAATCGGCTACTATCTATTTCATCCCCCTAAAAGTTAATGGTAGTCTACCCGTGATTTTTTTTCTTTTTTTTAAGCCAATATATTTTGTTTTCATTTTTTTATGATACAGCACATAAAAATACATACCACCCCAAATTTTCACGCCTAAATTTTATATATGTGGCAAAATGACGTTTGCTGGATCAGCTAGTAATATATAACAATATTGATAACCGATTTAGCGAGCCAAACTTAAAAGCTAGAGTGACCTCTTTTTAGAAAATATTTGTGAGGAACGATTCCTTGTTACAAAAGTATTCCGTAACCCCGTACTTTATACGCAAAGAAAGCTCTGAAAACTTTTATTGTCATTGATGCTCCGCACCGTGCTGTATTTATAAGCTTTCTCAATGAATAGGCTATCTAACATTACTCAGCTCAAACAAACAAACTATTTAGCCGTCATAATCATAATATAATATGAAGCATAGATTATTATGATGACTAGATGTCCATTTAAAGTTCCTAAAAATTGTTATATATTAAACTAGCTTGTGCCAACAGTTTCACTCGCGTTCGTTTCAGTTTTTACGCAATGGTTTACATTATTGGACTTTTATTAAGGATCCTAATTATTTTGAAAATATTATACAGCTTATAGCTTTCTCGATAAATATACTGTGCAATACTGAAAGAATTTTCAAAATCGGACCAGCCATTCCTGAGATTTGCGCGTTCAAACAAACAAACAAACAAACAAACTTTTCAGCTTTATAATATTAGTGTAGATAAATCACCCTATTATTTGAAATTATATTTTAAACATATATAACTATTGTCAACGTGAACAGTCACAGATAATAACTATTTAAAAATCCTAAGTTATTTTGCTTTCATTACCAGTTCACTTTCAATTTCAAATTCAACACAATATGGGTTTATAATCGGCGAATTAACACATTATTCTGATGTCATATTTATTTAGCTTAGCGTAAACTGGTGACCACAAAAATTTAAACAGTGTATTAAAATAATATAATTTTGTTTACAAAATTGTGACCGCGTGTCATACGCGTATAGTAATTAAATTTAGACTAACATTACTGCGGTTCGCTATTTGAGCAGAATTGACTGCAAATTACTTTTGGAATTACAATAATTTGGGTTATTTTAACGTTGAATTATTTTCGAACGCAAAAATATTCAGAGAGAATCAAGGTTTCACCATTAAATCTGCTTTACGTTTAAAAATCTATACTAATATTATAAAGCTGAAGAGTTTGTTTGTTTTGACGCGCCAATCCCAGGAACCGCTGGTGCGATTTGAAAAATTGTTTCAGTGTTGGATAGTACATTTATCGAGAAAGGCTACATTATATTTTCTATTAAATTAGGAATCCTAACTAAATGTCCAATAATGTAACCCATGGTGTAAAAATTTTAATGAACGCGAGTAAAGCCGCTGGCAGAAGCTAGTATTTTAAAAACTAGACATTTGAATTTAGATTACGTACTTGTGGTCGTCAAAGTAATAGTGTAAACAAATTTTAAATAACCCTCAACGATGTGTATCAAACGCCTGAATAAATCTCCATAAATTATAGCTAATAACCATATCAGCTTCAGCTTGAAATCGCATCAAAATCGGTATATTCCTTTTGGAGCTACCATATGCCACATAGACAATTTGAACTTATTACATCCCATAATCAAATTTAAGAATTATCAATTTCATTAAAGATTATATTTATACCATTTATTATCTAAACAGGAGTAACAAAATTATAAACGTAATGATATTTTCAAAATCATTGAAATATATGAATAAGTAATAAGCCAAGTATAGAACTGTAAAATCCATGAATATTATTCACAACTTTCGTTAATATAATCTTCGTCATCATTTCTCTAAGGAAAATATTATTAAAAATGTAATTACCAAGAGAAAATTAGCTGTCCTAATACAAGAGAAAAATACTTTAATATTTTTAACGCGCACAAAGTAAATTATATTTCAAATAGAAAATAAACATTTTCGCATCTTGTTTACGGTTTATATCTTAAATCTGAATCTTATCTAGACCTTATTACAGTATTAAAACAGTGAGGTATTTTGTTACAATATTAACTTATGTTTATATTTGTTTAAGGGGGTTACACAATTAGTAAGCGGTTGTATGTGAAAATTGGTCTATTTTCGATTATATGAGTCGTAACTTCAACTATCGATTTAAAAAAGTATAGTAGAATTTGATTGACCAAATTTGCTTCTGATATCCACGCAAAGCATAATAAATTGATCTCTTGAAACGCGAAATCGAGACACTGGTTTAAGCCAATCAAGGTTATTTTATGTCTCATTTTCAGAAATATCTCAAGTTGTGACCTTCAACCCTTCGATTAGTTTCAACGTTAATTCAACATCGGTCTCGACTTATAGACTAACTAATATTTCATCAATACAAATTACTGAGATAATCTATTTCAAGTTAGCTTAAATTTTGTCTATTAATAGATTGTTTTTGTTTACTGAATACTTGACCGTTGGAGTACAATACTATGTGTCTAGCATTTAAGGCTGCATTTCGAATTGATTAATTAAATAATATTCATTTAAACCTTCTTGCGACTGTTTTTCTTTTTTTTTCTTCCAATAATTTGTTAAGGTTATTATTATAAGTTAAACATACATAATCTTGGAGGCTGTACCATACATAATTTACATTACCACTTTTCATTAGGCGGGATGGTGGCCAAACAGCCTCCTTATGAAAACCTGAAAATCCTTTGGTCACTGTATTGATTTCATTCGTTTTATTTTTATCATTAAATCAATTCTAATACAACACATTACATTACAAGGGTTCTTACGAAGTAAACATTTGTTAAAAATTTAGAAATAATTACTGCTTAAACTTCATGTTTGATAATTCGAGACGTACACAAGCTTTTGAATGTAGTCACACGAGTGAATCTAAAGGACGCCGCTAGTTTTAAATAAAATCTGTCCGTACTCATTGCAGGCAACTCCGATCACCGATAATTTCGGCTATAGTTTTTGACGTATCCAAACAAAAGTGCGGTCGTTGATTGCCGTGCAAATTGCAATATACAGTTGGTCAGACAATGTGTCAACACTTGACAGTTCCTGGGTACAGACAGGTTTGTTTGTACATCGGCCAGACAATTGCGTACAAACAAGGACATGGCGTGATGCGTTATTTTGTGCACAGTTATGACATAATTAACAGTGTTTCTGGATTTATTTATAATTTGTGTCATACGATCGCGGCTCTGTTAAAGAGCATAAAAGTACATAATGTTTTACTATGTATTAAAATTCTACTACTGACCAGATTAATTGTATTTCGTTGGTAGCTGAAATATCTATATGTAAAAATGTTTGTAAAAGTTATTTAAATTATCATAAGAGCTGTAATGTTCTTTTTTTATTGGTTCAGAAAAGCTATACAATGTGGTTTCTTATATTTAACACCAGTAAGTGGACAATGATTTTGAGGAGGAGCCGCTAGAGAC